>JAOTQJ010157638.1:0-29166 GCA_025642045.1 Solanum sejunctum | reverse complement strand
ACTAACTGCTACTTCACAAATGAAAAAAGCGCAGATAGTTTAAAGGGAGTCATTTTGTTTTATTCCATCATACTCCAGGGCCAAAAAATAGTCAATCTTTAAAAATATAATAAGGATCCTCTGGAATAAAGGAGACTCACTAACATAGCTGACTGCAATAGATCTTCAATGGTGCAGCAGTTGATGATCTCTAATACTTGTTGCTGCATTATGAAATAATCCAGTCCAAATGGATGTAAGTACTTGGAATGTAGGAGTATGTAAAATGGTTGAATGAATCATATATGGGTAGAATAATATAGAATAACATCAACTCAGAGAATACTCAATCAAGATGTCAAATGTCTATCTAAAACAAGAACAAAGAATAGCTAATGACCAATCAATACCAATCCAATCTAAATCAAATCCAATCCTGTTAGAGTACTATCAATAAAGGACCTATTTGGGAGTATCTTTTATCTAACAATAATCACTTATGAGCCAGTGATTGTATAACAATCCCACTGATGTTACCACAGTTACTCCATACTTGCCAGCTAAAGAACAAATTGGATCTGTAATACGTCGAATCAATCAAGTCTGCTATTATTTCAGGGACTTCCAATCAAGAGGGAACATACCATATAATGGTTCACTCCTAACCTATGCTTGGAGATGTAGTTAATGACTTCGAGTTAGGATTTTACTCACTTCAGTACTAGATACTCCTCCGCAGACTCAATGCTCATAAAACAATCCATATCAATCAAGTATATCAATTAGTCTCTTAAGGACTCTCAGCATTTCGTCAGTTCTATAACAATTGAGCATTTCGGCCAATCTTTATAGTTCATTTATGAATAATCATAGGACCATCTTGTTCTATCAACCTATGATCATGTTTACATCACAATCACAATCAACAGTCTTAACTCAAGACTCTAGACTCAATTCTTAGGTTTATTCATGCATTCTTTTACAAAGTAACATATAGGGTTTATGCAGTAACTCATGAAAAGTATATAACTAGTAAAACCAAGTTTACGATGATCATCAACATGTGAAAATACATAAAATGCATATAATATATGAGAAAACTTTAAAGAAATATGTATGAGCACTTAATACATTCACAATCTTTCTATTACCATAAATAGGGGTACATGAAAGGACAATTTCATGTTTTAGTTTAGCCTTATATACCTAGTGTGGAGTTTTGACAATCAATCTTGCAAGAATTCGACCTCAATTCTCTTGAACCCTCATTCTTTCTCTCTTTTCCGTAGTCCTAGTCTTCATTAAAAATTCAGAAAGACTTAAGAATAGGTGTTAAAACCCCTTTTTATGCTCAAAATGACCTATTTTGATTGTGTTATAATATTAGAAAGGGTTAGGAAAAATCTAGAATACCCCTTATGAAAAATTAAAAAATACCCCTTTGGCGTACCAAGTCCGTGTGGTAGACTTCGTCAAATTGGGGGGTTTTCCACTGAAAATTCTCTGAATGAGTTTTTTAATTCGGTAGAAATATTTGGATCACATCCAAGTGTAAGTCTTTGAAAAGTCCACATCGCGACCATGTCGCACACTTTTCTAGAATTGCATTTTCACATAAAAAATATCTTTCGATTCAGTTGCTCTAAAAATCAACCAAGACCATTTTCTCACACAATTTTTTCTACTAATCATATTTTCAGCCTAGAATTCTTCATCGGTGTTTGGGAAGATATGTTATGCTCTCATCTCTTCTCCGAGGGTATTTTAGTAATTTTACTAGGTGTTATATTATCTCCCCCTTGGAATCATTCATCCTCGAATGAAGAGCAAAGGTGAACATCAAGGCACAAATAATCACTCAAGACTCCTCTGGACAATCAATCAACCAATCAACTATCGACCTATCGACCTTCTAGACAATCGCTATTCAGACTCATGGATAGACAAATCAACTTAAGGATAGACATATTAATTCAAATCAAGCGTAAGGACATTACCTTTAACATTTCTCATGATCAGGCACAAATAGATGTTGGTATTTAGCATTCATATCTTCCTCAGCTTCCTACGTAGTTTCCTCAACAAATTGATTTCTCCACAAAATTATCACTGACGCTATCTCCTTGGTTCTAAATTTATGAACCTGATGGTCAGTGATTTGGATCTCTTCATAAGACAAGCTATCAGTCATTGCAATACTCTCAATAGGTATTACCAAGGAAGGATCTCCCAAGCATTTCTTCAACATTGTGACATAAAAAATTAGATGAATCATGTCTAGCTCAAAAGGTAACTCTAACTCATAAGCAATCTTCCCAAACCTTTCACAATCTGATAGGGACCAATATAATATGGACTCAATTTTTTCTTCTTCAAAAATCTCATGAAACGTTTTATAGGTGACATCTTCAAGTACACCTAATCATTCACTTCAAACTCTAAGTCTCTCCATTTCATATTAATGTAGGATTTCTGGTAGCTCTGTGCAGCCTTGAACCTTCCATTAATAACTTTTACCTTCTCCATTGACTAATGGGCAAGATCGGGTCCAATCAACTTGGCTTCTCCAACTTCAAAAAACCTAATTGGTGATCTACATCTCCTCGCATACAAAGCCTCGTAGGGAGTCATTTGAATACTTACATGATAACTATTTTTATACGAAAATTCAACTAAAGGTAAATGGTCATCCCAGTTTCCCTTAAAGTCAAGGACACAATTCCTCAACATATCCTCCAAGGTCTGAATGGTACGCTCTACCTGGCTAATCTGTCAGAGGATGAAAGGTAGTGCTTATATTCACCTAGCACCCAATCCTTTATGATAAGATCTCCAAAATAAGGATGTGAATTGGGCTCCTTTATCTGATATGATAGACAAAGGAACTCCATGCAACCTCATAATCTCGAGAAAGTACAACTTGGCATACTTTTTTCCAGTGTTAGTTGTCATGACTGCTAAGAAATTAGCTAATTTGGTTATCCTATCCACAATCACCCATATCAAATCATGCTACTTTTGGGACCTCGGTAGACAGGTAATGATGTCCATATTGATCATCTCACATTTTCGGTCAGGAATCTAGAAGTTCTAAGCTAATCTACATTTCCTTTGATGGTCAACTTTAACTTGTTGACAATTTGAGCACTTAGAAACAAACTCAGCAATATCCCTCTTCATTCCAATCACCAATAGACTTCTCTCAAGTCGTGGTACATATTGGTTAAATAAAGATGAATGGAATATCTAGAATTGTGGGCTTCTGCCATAATTCTATCTCGAATACCATCACCTTTTGGTACACATAATCTATATTGGTTTCTCAACATGCCTTATCACCTTTTGGAGAAAACCATCACCTTCTATTTTGGACCGCTTCTTTTAACTGAAGCAGAATAGGATCTTGGTCTTGCTTTTCTTTCACTTCTGCCACTAAAGATAAGGCAGACCCATTTTGGACATTGACTCATCCTTCATCATTCTCTTCAAGTTGAACTCCCAATTGGGCCAACCTATGCACATCCTTAGCCAATTCCTTCTTTCCTTCCTCAACATGGGTTGTACTACCCATTGACAATCTGCTAAGAGCATCAACAACAATGTTAGCTTTACCTGGGTGGTAGAGAATGTTCATGTCATGGTCCTTGAGTAACTCCTACCATCTCCTCTACCGTAGGATGAGCTCCTTCAAACTAAATACATATTAGAGTGTTCAATAAATACATCCATATGTACCCCATATAAGTAGCCATACTAAATCTTAAGTGCAAATACCACCGCTGCCAACTCAAGAACATGGGTTAGATAGTTCCTCTCATAAAATTTAAGTTGTCTGGAAGTATAGGCTATCATATTTTCTCTCTTTATCAACACACAATCCAATCCAACTCTAGACGCATTACAATATATCACAAAGTTTTCTGTCCTATCAGGCAAGGTTAAAACTGGTGCAGTAGTCACTCTTATTTTTAACTCTTGGAAGCTCTTCTCACATTCATCGGACTATTGGAATTTGACCTTCTTCTAATTCAGATTAGTCAATGGTGAGGATATGGAGAAATTCCCTTTACAAATTTGTGGTATCAGCCTGCCAACCTCAAGAAACTTCTTATGTCAGTTAGAAAGGTCAGTCTGGGCCAGTTCTTAATTTCTTTAATCTTTTTGATGTCTACTTAAATGCCATAGCCTGAGTAAATATGTCCTAGAAAAGCCACAAACTTGAGACAAAATTCACACTTTGAAAATTTTGCATACAACTCATAATCTTTGAGAGTCTGAAGGATAATTCTAAAGTGTTTGGTGTGGTCCTCCTCATCTCTCAAGTACACCAAAATGTCATTGATAAATACATTGATAAATATATCATGGTACTATCTGAACACTCTATTCATCAAATCCATGAGGGTTGCAAGTAAATTACCAAAGCCAAAGGACATTACCAAGAACTCAAAATGGCCATATCTAGTCCGAAAGGTTGTCTTTGGGATATCACATTCCCTTACCTTTAACTGATAGTAACCAGATAAGAGGTCTATCTTTGAGAAGCAAGAGGAACCATGAATTTGGTCAAACAGATCATCTATCCTAGGGAGAGGATATTTATTCATTATTGTGACCTTATTGAGTTGCCTCTAATCAATGCACATTTGAGAGAACCATCTTTCTCTTGCACGATAGGATAGGAGTACCCCAAGGAGAAACACTTGGACTAATAAAGACCTTCTCCAAAATATCCTTCAATTGCTCTTGTAATTCTATCAACTCAGGAGGGGCCATCATATAAGGTGGAGTTTAGATAGGCTAAGTATCGGGGAGAACATCAATGTCAATGTCAATCTCCCTATCAGGAGGGACTCCTAGCAAATTCTCAGGAAACTCATTCATAATTGGAACTGACTATAGATTAGGAAGCTTAACATAATCAGACTCAACTAGCAAGAGGTGATTGATTTAACCTTTAGAGATCAGCATTTTGGCCCTAAGTTAGGAGATAAACTTACCCTTAGGTGCAACAGTTACCCATCCACTCAAGAACTAGTTCATTTGGGAATTGGAACTTAATGTTTTGGGTCCTACAATCAATAGATGCATAGAAGATGTGAAACTAATCCATGCCAGGGATCACATCAAAATCAATCATCTCTAACTCAATCAAATCAACAAGAGCATTCTTACGATGGAGGGACACTACACAGTCTCTATAGATTCTTTTAGCTAGAATAGACTCACCCGCTGGAGTAGATACATCAAAGGTTTCAAGAAGACACTCAGGAGTTCTATCAAATCTACTAGCCACATAAGGTGATAAAAATGAGATTGTGGCACTAGGATCCATCAAAATATAGCAATCAAGAGTGAAGATTTGAATCATACCTATCACAACATCTAGGGAGTTCTCTTGATATACAGATATTTTGTAGCTCCACTTGCACCCGATGTAGTACCTTTCTAATTTCTTTTAGCTAGTGGGGCTAGTTTAGAGGATTGAGCCTGATTAGCATACCTTGGACAAACTTTCTGAAAGTGACTGTATTGGCCAGACATGAAACATGCATTACTTACCTCACGACACTAATCCAAGTGTAAGTTGCTGCACTTACCACATGGCGTATTTCCCCGTGAACCTTGAGCCCTACTAGCCTGTGATTGAGATCTCTATGCTCTAAAATTCTGAGATCTCTATTCATTCTTGTTTTTGGGCATAGGTGCACTAGAAGATGATGGTGCTGGCACTAACTGTAATGTGTTACCATTCCTATTCCCTCTCTTCCCAACCTCATGGCTGGAATGCTTGTCCCTCTTATTTCTTTACACTTATCTTGTTGTCTCTCTTTATTAACTTATTGCACATATGTCATCAACCTCCTAATATACATATCACTCACAAGCATAGCTCCCATTTTATCCTTCTTTGGCTCTTTGTTCCGCCTATCAAGATATAACCCTATTCTCCCTCTCATATCCGCAACCATATCTGGAGCATAGAAAGATAGTTGGGTAAACTTAAGTGCATACTGTTGCACAGGCATAGAGCCCTATTTTAGACTCAAGAACTCTCTTACCTTGTCCTCCCTCCATTCTCTTAGAAATAAATGACCCAAGAAAGCTTCCTCAAACACTGCCCAAGTCAGCACTGGGCTTCCTCTCCTCTACCCTATTTCCACTAATTAAACCTTAATCTGGAAACACCTTTGAGCTGGTAGGATGCCAATTTAACTTTATCAAAATCAACCATATGCATAACTTGAAACACTTTCTGAAGCTCATCAATGTAGTTCTTATGATCCTTATTGGGTGTGGACCTTATGAACTCAAGCGGGTTCATCCTCAAGAATTCACAGACTCTAGATGTGTCCTGTATATCTTTTCTACCTGCTCCTTGTCTAGTAGCAGGTGTTGTAACAACCTGGGCTCAATTTTTGATAGCTTGGTGAAGCTCATGATTCAAGATTCTTGCATATGGTGGTGGCTCGTCAGGGACAGCCAGGCCTATGGGTTCGAGAAAGCTGTTACCTTCACATCCCGAGAAAAGATAGATTGAACGAATCATCCAAAATTTGAATGGTTCAATTGATCTTAAATTTCTCGACACTCACGCTCATCGAAGTTTTGCCTTTGCTTCAACCTCTTCCAAAAGCCCAGAGGATGAGTTAGCTTCGTGTTATTCATATTGCCAATCCTTTCGATCTTCAGAAATGGGTCAATTTATTAGAGTAGATTTTGGGGAGAAATCCGCAAAGTTTTATACAAACCTAGGGTCCAGGAACCTAGCAGTCCTACAGAGTCTGATATGGAGCTACCAAGGCAATATACAGACCCTGGCTTGGGGTTATAACTGCTGAAAATAATTTTTCTCCCAACATAAAGTCTTTATAGGATCTCTGGATGGCGCCAGAGAATAAAGTAAAAATTTTATGGTATGGAAATACCTTTTCGCAAAAACAATAGTCTTTGTTTTCAAAGGAATGGATTTTTGATATGAAACATTTAAAATGTGATATTTAATTTTTCAAATAGTTTGAAATCACTGAAAAATTAGATGACCAACAAGAGTCTCTTCCTGTCCAGGTTAACAAATGGTATACTCAGACTACCAAAGTTGTAGAGTCTTCCATTCCCCCTCTTGAAGGAATCAAAATTCCTCATGCTAATGAGATTTTTACTGCCTTACCTTTTAAAGTAAAGATTGAAAAACCTAATCTTACTACCTTGAACAAAGATTTGGATAAAGTTATTGAACAGAATAACTATACCAATTGGCTTTTGTACACTGTTTCTTAACAACTTGAAGAAACCAAAACAAAATCGGTTTTCTCTACTTCTATTCCTAGTCCATCCAGGCCCAGTACTAGTCTTGGTACGTTTGAGCCTAACCCTATCTTCAAACCCCCTGAGTTTTCAAAAGATAGATTTCCTAAACTTACTAATGATTTTAAAGTTTCTGGAAAACTTCTTGACCAAATCAATGAGCAGTTGACCTATTTTAGTATTTCTGATAAATCAGATAAAGGGAAGGAGAAAGAAAGTTTTCAAACTCTGAATGAAGATTCCCTCGCCAAATTGTCCCAAAACCAATACCATACTTAGAAAAATTATTATTCTCGACCTTCTTTCCTCGACATCCAGTTCAAAGAAAATTCTTACCTTTCATCTTCCTCTTTTGGTGGCAGTAAACTCATTGAATGGAATATTAATGGACTGGCTGAGCACCAAACCTACAATAAACTCCATGAAATGGGTGTTGCTATCACTGCTTATAAAGTTCAGGGAGCCTCGACAGAGAGGCAGCTACCCTGATTGCTGCATGTTTTATGGTATACTCAGATATTGGTGGGATAATTATTTCACTGATAATCTCAAAAATAATATTTTTGGCACTACCACTATTTTGACCACCATAAAAATTGAAGGTGGTACAGAAACAATCACTCATGAACCCAAAGAAGATGCTTGTGCCACTCTTCTTTACCACATTGCTAAACACTTTGTAGGTAAGCCCAATCTCTTCCAAGACAGGAGTCTCAAAATCCTGAAGAACTTGTCTTGCCTTAAGTTGACTGACTTTAGGTGGTATAAGGACAATTTCCTTGCTAAGGTTATGATCAAACCAAATTGCGATAGTGACTTCTAGAAAGAATGTTTCATTAGCGGTCTACCCCCTCTGTTTGCCGATAAAGTCCGAACCAAAATTTGAGATTAATGTGAAGGCAAAATCCCCTATAATCAGATGCCCTATGGAGACATTGACAGTTTCATCAACATTGTAGGTTTAGAGCTTTGCACTAACCTTAAGCTTAAGAGTCAGCTAAAGAAGGATAGATTGACCTCTGAAGTTGAACTAGGTAGTTTTTCCCATGATTTTGGTTTCACCAAGCTTACTCTCCTCCTTCCAAGGTAGCAAAAATCTAGGAAGTCTTCTCATAAGTCTAGAGGATCTAGGCCCGGTACTTCTAAAGACAAGATCGACAAACCTAGGAAGAAGTTTAAAAAGCGTTGACCTTCCAATAAGGAAGATATTTGTTGGAACAATGGTAAGTCATATCATAGAGCCAACGAGTGTAAGTCCTCTATGAATAAGAAGAAAATCAACCTCTTAGGTCTAGATGATGATACTAAGGAGAAACTATTTTCTATTCTCCAAGATAGCGATTCTTCCTCAGAGGAATATAGCGATGAAGAAAATATCAATGTCGCATATGAAACTGATAAAAGTTACTCTGGTAAGGAATGCTCTTGTGAAGGTATCTTTTGTGACTGCACAAAGAATACTATTCAAGTTATCACTGAAGACTCTAAACAAGTTCTCTTTGATGTCATTGATCATATCAAGGACGAAGAATCTCATGCCAAGTACCTTTTAGAGCTACAAAAGATTTTACTTAATTCTCAAGAAAAGTAACCTTCCAAGTTAGTAGAGCCATTTAATATGAAAAATGTTCTATCGAGGTTTGACAAACCTTCTGAACCCTCTTTCTCTGACTTAAGAGAAGAAATGAATTCTCTTAAACTAAAAGTCAGGGTTATTAAATCTTGACTAGAGAAAGTTGAATTAGATGCTCTCACTAGCCAGGTCCTCTGAGATGTTTCTTATCAGAATGATAAGGGAAAATCTGTCACTTTCCCTGCTTCTGATCGTCTTGTCGAGCCTCACTTCCCAGGAGAACCTCCTGAAGAATCTGACTACCATCAAATCTCTAAGTCAGCATATACCCATCAAATTGGTTATTGCTAAAGACTTTGTCCTCAACAAAATTGCACTGCTTGACAGTGGAACCTATCGCAATTGCATAGTGAAAGGCCTCATTCCTCTAAAGTACTTAGAAAAGGGTACTGTTCACCTGTATTCTGCTACTAAAGAGCGGATGAAGATTAATTACAAATTGTACAAAGCACATATTTGTAATAATAATATTTGCTTTACTAATGATTTTGTTATCACTGAAGATATCATTTCAGGTTTACCTTTTATTAATCAGTTAAAATCTTTCACTGATGATTTTGATGGCATTCATGCTTCCATCCTTGGTCAAACGGTTTTCTTCCTCTTTGTTAAATCTCTTTCTCCTAAAGAAAGTTCTTTTTGAAAAATAAATTTATTTTTAAAATTAATTGCCTTTCTCACCATATCTCTTTTTTAAAGGCAAAAATTAAGATTGAAAAAATCAAGTAAATTCTAAAAACCATGAGAATGGTCACTAAGATCGAAGCCCTTTAAAAAACTTTTGAAAATAAAATTTGCGCTGATTTACCAACTACCTTTTTGGAGAGGAAAAGGCATTATTTTCAACTACCATACATTTTTGGATAAATCAAAAAATGATGGAATTCTATAAAAGGAAAATTGATCATTTGCTAAAATATGGTATTATTCGTCCCTTTAACTTTCCCTAGAGTTGTTCTGCATTTTATATTAATAATAGTGCGGAAAAGGAAAGAGGTGCGCCAAGGCTAGTAATTAATTACAAGCCTTTGATTACTTTGTTTCAAATGGATCAGACATCCAATTCCGAATAAAAGGGATCTTTTAAAACCAGCCTATAAAGCTAACCTTTATAGCAAGTTTGATATGAAATCAGGTTTTTGGCAAATTCAAATTGTTGAGCAGGATAAGTATAAGAATACATTTAACATACCCTTTGGACATTATGAATGGAATATTATACCTTTGGTTTGAAACATGCTCCCTCAGAATTTCAAAATATCATGAATAGTATTTTCAATCCTTACAGTTATATGTCAATTGTTTAAATTGATGATGTGCTTGTCTTTTCTGAGGACATAGATTCTCACTTTAAACATTTACATACTTTCTTTAGCATTGTTAAAATAAATGGTCGTGTTATGTGTGCGAAGAAAATTAAGCTTTTTCAGGCCTCAATTAGGTTTCTAAGTCATGAGTTGTATCAAGCTAGTCATAAACCTATCTGTCGAGCTATAAAGTTCTCCAACAAATTCCCTGATGATATCAAGGACAAAACCCAGCTCCAAAGGTCCCTAGGAAGCCTTAATTATGTTGCAGATTTTACTCTGAATATTAGGCAGGTCTGTGAACCCCTTTACAAAAGATTTAGGAAAAATCCTTCACCTTGGAGTGATGAACAAACCAATAGTGTTAAAAAGATTAAGATGCTTGTGCAAAATCTTCCATGCCTACGGATTTCTAATCCTGAAGATTATATGATTGTAGAAACAAATGCCTCTAACATAGGTTATGGAGGTATCGTGAAACAAAAGGTAAGTCCGAAAAGTGGTGAGCAACTTGTGAGATTTACTTACAGAGTCTGGAACTCTACTCAAAAAAATTATAGTACCGTCAAAAAAAAGATTTTGGCTATATTGCTATGTATCACAAAATTACAAGATGATTTAATTAATAAAGAATTTTTACTTCGGAGCCGGGTAATTATGCTCATGCACTTTCAATTGCCTTGACATATAAGTTATTACCTTACTATATTACATTAGTGCACAGTTCAACTAAGTTCGAGAAGCATCATAATATACCACCAACTCATCTAAGGCATCAGGTAAAGTCAAATAGGAGTCGATATAAGCCGATCTTTCAAAGTCTGTAAACTATTATCATACTCATTCGAACATACAAACTTGGCCTTATTTTGAGTTAACTTGGTCAATGGAGATGTAATAAATGAAAAACCTTCAATAACCATCTGTCATAAACAACCAACCAAAGGAAACATCAAATATCCGAAGGAGCAAGCTTGTCAAACAATGCACATCCTTCACCAACTCCCTTTTGACCTCATCTATAAGATCAGCTATAACATCTTCCTTGCTTAGATTGCATATGATACCAAAGTAACTCTCCCTATTCGGTAGGGAGGGATAGAGATAGAAAATGTTAAGACATGCTCCATGGCACAATATGAATCATTAAAAAATTAAACATTTCCTAAAACACAATGTACCCTTTTATCCATAGATGTGGCATGCTTTATACCCATGAATAAGTCTCCACTTGACATGGCATGTTGGACTCCAAGGACCATCTATAAACCTGAGGTCTAATACTATCTCTGTCATGAGTCGAAACTAAGGTATAGGAGTAACATGGCGAATGGGCATCCGAGGATCCTCAAACATGCTCAAGTATCCATATTCACATCATTGTTTTGGAGGCATATATACAAATAGTGAACACATAGTTTTAAGGAATGGAAAAGTAGGACTCATGTTATGGGGATGTCATAAGGACAAGAGATTAATATGGATTCACATATCACATAAGAACTAAGGGGCGGGTAAGTATGACTCACTCTACGGGGGCAATACGAGAGTCAAGATCTTTAACATTTCTACATCAATTATACATACTTATCATAATTCTGATAATCAATCCATAAAAGCCATATCCAATAGCTAACTATAATCATATGCTCTAACTACAACACGTCACATTTAGATCCGACAAGAGTGTACAAAATGTCCAACAATGCCTCTAGTCATAAGATAGGATGGGGCCCAAGACATGTCCCGAGCTAACTATCAAAGTAAATAACATAAACAAGACTTGATATGTAGAGGAATGGTGGCTTGTCCTTGAAAGATAGGTCTCACCACAACAAATATCTCAAATCTAATATAGCCATCAAATGGTAGATGAAGGTGGTCCCCTGTCCTAACCTGATTAGATCATTTGGTAAAAAGTATATGTTAAAACGTTTGAATGTACTAGTATATAGGCATGCAATATGAAAGAAAGATGATGTCAACCTACAAAATATGTCATATCAAAACCATAGACTAGCCATAACCCACATATACTAGAACTCAATGAGTCACTCTTTGCCTGAATTGTGTAAAGGGAGGGTTTTACCCATCCTCATCAATACACACTTCGCTCATGATATGAATTTGTATAGGGAAGGGTATAGCTATCCTCATCCATTATGCAAACAGAGAGTTGTCCCTATCCTCATCGATACATACTTAGCTTATATAACCATGTGCATAGGGAAGGTTATACCTGTCCCCATCTATGCATTGTGTAAAAGGAGGGTTATGGCCATCCTCATCGATAGACAGTTAGCTCATACATACATGTCTACAGGTAAGGTTGTACCTATCCTCATCTATGCATTATGTTAAGGAAGGGTTGTGCTCATCCTCATTAATACACACTTGTTATTACATACATGAGCAAGATTTCATATCATAGGCATACCCATATAATTCATATTCATGTAAAAGCCTGGTTCATATTACTAGCAAATTATGTCATAATGGTATTCAACTTGTATAATACTCATGTTCACATATTCATGATCAAGCTTGTTCATAACCATATTTTCATCAAAATCATATTCATAAACATAATTTTGGCTTAACCAACTTCATAATTTTCATAAAATTCAATGCTCACAAATATATATGTCATGATGATGTGAGAATAACATGGGTAATTGAGATTTAATCTAAAATCAACAATACAATATGAAATTGAAGTAAATCAATAATTAAAACCATATCTATATTATAATATAGATCACTCATGCTTAATTCAAACTTTAAAGGGTCAATGTATAATCAGATCTTCATAATAATCAAGTAATTCAACATATTATGGCTTAAATCACCTTAAAATCATCAATAAAGAATAGCCCATACTTCAATTGAATTTAATAAACTATAATACTAAAAATTCAGATTTAAAGTAGCTAAAATTTCATGAAATTGTGTAAAAGATTTTGCATCTTCTTGGTTGAAAGTGGTGAAGAATCAACCTCATATACCTTTGCTAATGAAGAAGATTCAAGAAGAAATTTGAAAAAGAATGAGCCTTTCCTTGATTCCCACGAAACGACCCCAAAAAGTCCCCAAAAATGTACCTTGGAAGTGCCCATAATAGTAATTTCTATATATCTCAAAACTCATATATGATATCAAAAATCTGACTTCATATTAGTGATCAAGGGGGAAAATTGAGTAGAAAATGGGTCTAATCCTGATTTTAGAGCAACCATATCAAAATTTTATTTTTTCAAAAATTCCTTATCTATTGTTCATCCGCACCCTTGGTGCAATGCGACCAAGGCGCGAACTAGTGTTATTTTTGCTTAAGTTTTGTCTGTTCAGTCCAAGGCCTTTGGGTCTTAAGCCTAAGTCTTTTCATGCATAAAAATACCTATACTTAGTCATTTTTCAACCCCATATCATTCAATACATTCGCCAAACCTTTCTCTAACACTTAGCCAAATATCTCATCCGAATTCAAGTGTCCCAAATTCATTCCAGATCTTAAGGATTTCATTGAAACTTTAAGTCTCCATTCCAAACTTTATCAGAAAATTCTCCAAAGTTATGGTGTATGGGTTTAAATCTTTGGATCCATTCACTCATAATGCCCAAGCTTCCTTTTTACATAAATTGCATATTTCTAAGTTGATTTACTAATAGGTCTTACTTACTAAGAATTTGACTATGAACTATTTTGGGTTTTCAACAAAAGTGTGACTGTTTAAGCATATTTTGAGCTATGAATCTATTATCTACTTTGCAATTTTATAAAGGGTTTGAATGTACATTGCATGAGGGTATTACCAAGTATGGGTAGGTTGATTTACTTCAAGTTTTCTTGCATGACTTTACTCTTGAATTGGATGGTTTTAAACTACCATTACGCACCCACCAAGTGATTGATAAAAGGTCCGGTTTAAGGTCTTGAGCTATTGATAATCCATTGCATGACCTATGACTTGAATTACTTTATGATGATGACAGGAATGTATATATGTGTTGATTTCATAAAAAGTATCTATACTGTTGCAAGTTGACCACACCTTGTTGAGGGAGTGTTATGCCTCAATCACCATGGATGGTAGAGTGAGACAACCATCAACTGAATTGAGGGGTTGATAACTCAATCACCATGGATGGTAGGGTGAGACAACCATCAACCAATTGAGGGATTGATACCTCAATCACCATGGATGGTAGGGTGTGACAACCATTAACAAAATAAGGGGTTGATAACTCAATCTCCTCTCCAAGGGAGTGCTAGGCCTTGGACAAGATGGTCTCTTGCTACACATGTAATATATTTTGCGTAAACATGTTTGCTTCAAGCATCATTCATGCATGACATATTTCTGTATACTCATTTATTGCCTAATTATACATTTCAATTATATCTCTTATTGTATTATATCCTACATATTTCATACATTCAAAATTACTAACGCATACTCTATGCCTGCATGATATTACCATGTAGGGACTGGAGCTCCTCATAATCATCCTCATCCTCCCATGGCTAGTACTACCTTCACAAAACAAGTATGGTGAGTCCTCAGCTCTAGGTATGATATCTTTTGTTTTTACATGATATAAAGAATTTCATTAGCTATTTGTGTGTTTTTGACTATGAGGGTTAGCCCGGAAAGTTGTCTTAGCCCATGCTCAATTCTAAGTGTAGAGGTGTTGCTGGACAAGTTATGTAATGATGCTATAAGCTTTAACTTTCTTGAATCGCCTTGATATTTTTATGATATGAAAGGCATCCCTTAGTCCCTTTACCCTTATTTCTATTCTTTTATTATCTTAGTTGCTTCTGCAACCAAGGATGTGTAATGATATGTTAAGAGGCATGCTTGAGGTTTGTTCGGGTTCTCTATACTACGTGTCACGTCTAGGCCCTAGTATTGGGTTGTGGCAAACTTTGTATGAGAGTATTAGGTTATTAATGGTCCTCTAGATCCAACACAGTGCATTGATTAGAGTGTTATTCATGGTTGTGATGTGCGCCACAACAATGAGTAAGAGCCTATGAGGCATTTTAGGAAATATCTCCATTCTTAATGATCTATATCATGCTATAGAGGTTAGGCAAGGTTTACCCTCTAATGAAAGTTCTTTATCATTTTTAGATCATACCTAGCACAAGAGGAAGAAGAGCCCTCACACCCGAGGAGCAACCAGCTCATGGAGTGCTCCGGGATTACTCTCACTTTGCTAGATCAAACCATGGGTAATCAAGTCAACCAAGAGGCCCAAGCCCCTCATTCTCCTACTCTGGCATCTCGGGTGAGGGGCTTTATGAGGATGAACCTACTGAAGCTCTCTGGGTCTAAAGTAGATGAAGACCTTCAAGAATTTATTGATGAGGTGTACAAAGTGTTGTCTATTGGGTGTCAGGTCAGCATAGAAGGTGGAGTTGGCGTCATACCAACTCAAGATGGTGGCATAAATATGTTATACTCAATGGAAAGAGGAGAATGGGAGCAACAATGTGAATTTTTGGAAGGTTTTTAAAATGATTTTCCTCAACCAGTTCTTTCCTCTTGAGCTTAGGGAGGCCAAAATGATGGAGTTTATGAATTTGAAGCAAGGATATTTAAGTGTGAGGGATTATGTCGTCAAGTTCAACCAACTCTCGACATATGATTCATACTTAGTTCCCGACCCAAGGTCTAGAACGAATAAGTTTGTGATGGGTGTATTTAATTTGGTGAATGAAGAGTATTGTTTTGCTATGTTGATTCACATGGACTTATCCCGCTTCATGACCTATGTCAAAAAATTAGAGGGTAAAAAGTTGGGAAAGATGAGGAGTAGTAAGGCTAAGAGGGCCCCACTTTGATGGTAGATTCTAAGGTCCCAAGGGTGGCTAGTTTTATCAAGGCGAAGGGTCATCTCATGTTCCTAGTGAGAGTTTTGCTAATGACTATCAAAGGCCCCAAGGAGGTGGTGGTGTGGTGCCTAGACCTATGTGTCCAAGAAGAGGTAGAGGCTATGATGGACCATTTTTTAGGGATACTAATGCTTGCTATTGTTGTGCAAAAGTGGGTCATAAGAAGGTTGATTGTGCTAGGAATCAAAACAAGAGTAAAGATGTTCATCCACAAGGTCAGGGTACTAATGTTGTTCCATTGGGGAGAGGAGGCCGACAAGGTTTTGCCCCAAGGCACAATTAGATCTATGTACTCCAAGGGAAACAAGGGGTTGATAAGGTACCCGATGTCATCAATGGTATATTAAAGGTCTTTGATTTTGATGTGTATACATTGATAGAGCCGGGTGCCACTCTTTATTTTATTACTCCTTTTGTTGCCAAAATATTTCATGTTGAGCTAGAATTGTTGTGTGAGTCTTATGAGGTTTGTACTACTATTGGTGCATCTATCTTGCTAGAAAGGTCTATAGAAATTATCCCATTTGCATTTTGCATAAAATATTGCCTTGTGATCTTGTTGAATTGGATATGGTAGATTTTGTTGTCATTGTTGGGATGGATTGGTTGCATGTATATTATGCCTCTATTTATTGTAGAACATATAGGGTCAACCAATTCCCAAATGAACCCATCCTTGAGTGAGAGAGTCATAATGTGGTGGTCAAGGGTAGGTTCATCTCTTGCATTAAAGACCAAAAGTTGATCTATAAGGAGTGTCTCTACCATTTTGTGAGGATTAGGGATATTAAGTCCAAATTCCTTCCTGTAGAGTTTGTTCTGGTGGTAAATGGGTTTCCTGATTTCTTTCCAAATGACTTTCGTGGTGTTCCTCCCAAAAGGGAAATAGACTTTGGTATTGACCTCCTTCCTGATACATAACCCATTTCTATTACCTTGAACGGTATAGCCCAGGCGAAGCTAAAGGAGTTGAACAAGCAATTGAGGGACTTGTTGGAGAAAGGCTTTATTAGCCTTAGACAATCACCTTGGGGTGCACCGGTGTTGTTTGCGAAGAAGAAGGATGGGTCCATTAGAATGTACATTGACTATAGGCAACTTAATAGGGTCACCATAGAGAATAAGTATCCTCTACCAACGATTAATGATTTATTTGACCAATTTCAAGGGGCTTGTCACTTCTCTAAGATTGATCTTCGGTCCGGGTATCATCAAGTGAAGGTGAGTGAGTGTGATATTCCAAAGACAGCTTTATATACTAGGTATAGGTATTATAAATTTTTGGTTATATCTTTTGGGTTAACCAATGCACCTACTATCTTCATGGATCTAATGAATATAGTCTTTAAACTGTACCTTGATTTATTTGTTGAGGTTTTCATTGATGTGATATACTCTCATAGTGAGGAGGGCCATGTGACTCATTTGAGGGTGGTGCTTCAAATATTGAGGGAACAGAAGTTGTATTCTAAGTATTAAAAATATGAATTTTGGTTGAAAGAGGTTGTCTTTCTAGGTCATGTGGTGTTGGGCGATAGTATTAAGGTAGATCCTAAGAAGACGAAAGTGATTAGAAATTGGCCTCTAGACCTTTGACCCCGTCAGACATTAAAAGCTTCTTGGGCTTAGTGGATTACTATCGGAGGTTTATGAATGGGTTCTCTTCTATTACTTCTCTCATGACTAACTTGACTCAAAAGAAGGCCAAGTTTGTATGGAGCAATGATTGTGAGAAGAGTTTCCAAACCTTGAAGGATAAACTTGTGTCTGCTCCTATCTTGTCACTACTGCAGGAGTTGGAAGGGTTTGTTGTGTATTGTGATGCCTCCTGAATTGGCTTGGGTTGTGTTTTGATGCAAAATGGTAAGGTGGTAGCCTATGCTTCTAGACAAATCAAGGTGCATGAAAAGAATTATCCTGCTCATGATCTTGAATTGGCTGTCATAGTATTTGCTTTGAAAATTTGGAGTCATTATTTGTATGTGGTGCATATTGATGTGTTTTATGATCAAAAGAGTCTCCAATATGTGTCCACTCAAAAAGATCTCAACTTAAGGCAATGAAGATGGTTAGAGCTTCTTAGAATTATGATATAAGTGTGCATTATCATCCCAGTAAGGCTACTATTATGGTCAATGCTTTGAGTAAGGTGTCTATGGGTAGCCTAGCTCATATTGATGATAGGTGCAAAGAAGTGGCTAGGGATGTCCGTCAGTTGTCTAGATTGGGGCTTAGGTCGGAAAAGGTTGATAATGGTGGTATTGTGGTTGTTGATGGTTCAAAATCTTCCTTGGTTGATGAGGTATAAGCAAAACAAGATCTTGTCCCCTCCTTGTTAGAATTGAAGGCCTTGGTGAGAGATGGCAAGATGGAGGTTTTCTCCCAAGGGGTAGATAGTTCCCTTAGGTACCAAGGTAGGTTAAATGTGCATAATGTTCATCGCTTAAGGGAGAAGATTCTTGATGATGTTCCTATTCTTCCTATTCTATTCACCCCAATTCTATCAAGATGTATAAAGATTTGAGTGATGTGTTTTGGTGGCAAGTCTTGAAAAAGGACATTGCCAAATTTGTATCCAGTTGTCATAGTTTCCAACAAGTCAAAGTCGAGCACCAAAAGCCAGGTTGCGTAACCCAAGATATAGAGATTCCTACTTGGAAGTTGGAGGAAATTAAGATGGATTTTTTGGTACGATTGCCTAAGACTAGAAAGGGTTTTGATTCTATTTGGGTTGTGGTTGATAGAATGACACAGTCAGCTCATTTCCTACCGATTAAGACTACTTATGGGGCCAAATATTATGCTAAATTATACATTCATAAGTTGGTTAGGTTGCATGGGGTGCCCTTGTCTATCATATCGGATGGCGGTGCTCAATTCTCTTCACACTTTTGGATGTCCTTCCAAAAACATCTTGGTACCAAGGTTAAGCTTAGTACGGCCTTTTACCCTCAAACGAATGGCCAAGCTGAAAGAACTATCCAAACTCTTGAGGATATGCTTAGATCTTGTGTATTGGAGTTTAAGGGTAGTTAGGATGATCATCTTACATTGATTGAGTTTGCTTATAATAATAGCTATCATTCTAGCATTGATATGGCTCCTTTTGAGTCCCTCTATGATAGATGTTGTAGATCACTGGTTGGGTGGTTTGAAGTGGAAGAAATATCTTTGTTGGATCCGAATTTGGTCATAGAGGATATGGAGAAGGTAAGGTTTATTAGGGAGAGGTTGATAACAGCCCAAAGTCGTGAAAAGTCCTATGCTGATTTGAGGAGAAGGGAGCTTGAATTTAAAGTTGCTGATTGGGTCTATTTGAGGGCTTCACCCATGAAGGGTGTGGTTCGTTTTGGTAATAAGGATAAATTGAGTCCAAGATATGTGGGTCCTTTTAGGGTGTAGAGGAGGATCAGTAAGTGTCCTAAGAGTTGGATTTGCCTAGTGAAATGGACTTGGTTCATCCGGTCTTTCATGTATTTATATTAAGGAAATTTATAGGTGACCCGAATGCTATTGTCCCATTGGATGTTGTGGGTGTTGTTGAAGACAACTTCTCTTATAAAGAAGTTCCAGTAGAGATCTTGGATAGATAAGTAAAAAGGCTGAGGAACAAGGATGTGGCTTCCGTTAAAGTCCTTTGGAGGATTCAACAAGTCAAAAGTGGTACATGGAGGCTGAAGCAAACATGCAAAAGTAATATACCTATCTCTTACATTCTACTCAAGCCTATGGTACTAATTCTAAGTCGTCTATAAGAATTCATGTCTCATGTATCAGCCCTTTATGTCGTTGAATGCATTTATGTTTATATTGACAAGTTCATGGCAATTTTAATACTTATGTTGAGATTCTTGAAAATGGTGTTTTAGTGCATTATTGCATTCTTTTTGGGGCTAAGTTCATCATGATTACTCTTCTTATGTATGCTTCTTTAACATTTAGAGATGAATGTTCCCAAGGGGGAGATATTGAAATGACCCAAAAAAGTGCCCAAAATCGTACCTCGGAAGTGCCCATAGTCGTAATTTTCACATATCTCAAAATTTGTGCATGATATCAAAAATTCAACTTCATATTCGTGATCAAATGCCAAAATTGAGTGGGGAATGGGTCTAACCCCAATTGTACATTAACCGTATCAAAATTTCATTTTCCTAAAAATTCCTTATCTAGTGTTGATCCGCACTCTTGGCACGACACGGCCAGGATGCGGACTAGTGTTATTTCTGCTTTAGTTTTGCCTGTTTAGTCCAAGGCCTTTGGGTCTTGGGCCTAAGTCTTTTCATGCATAAAAGTACCTATACTTAGTCATTTTTCAACCCCATATCGTTCAAAATATTTCCCAAAACCCTTTCTAACACTTAGCCAAATTTTCATCCAAATTCAAGTGTCCCAAACTCATTTCGGATCTTAAGGATTTCATTCAAGCTTCAAGTCTGCATTCCAGTATTCATCAAGAAATTGTCCAAATTTAAGGAATGTGAGTTTCAACCATTGGGTCCTTTCACCCATGGTGCCCAAGCTTCTTTTTTTTACATAAATTGCATATTTCTAAGTTGATTTACTTATGGGTCTTACTTACTATGAATTTGACTATGAACTGTGTTGGGGTTTCATAAAAGTGTGACCATTTAGAATGTTTTGATATATGAATCTAGTATCTATTTTGAGATTATGAAACGACCCCAAAAGTGCCCAAAAATGTGCCTTGGAAGTTCTCGGAATTGTAAATTTCCATATATCTCAAAATCCGTGCATTTTTTCAAAAATCCAACTTCATACTCTTGTTCAGAAAAAGGGCAAATTTGAGTGGGAAATGGGTCTAAACTGAATTTTATAGCAACAGTAGAAAAATCCAAAATTTCCAAGTGAGCGAAAAACAGTGTGCCTGCGCACCCCTAGTGAGACGCGGCTAAGCACACCGATGCATATTTTTGTGCCCAGTTATTTTATTCTGGTCCAAGGCTTTTGGGTCTTGGGTATAAGTCTTCCCATGCATAAAAATACCTATACTTAGCCATATTTCACCTTTATATCATACAAGACATTCCCTAATACTTTCTCAAGAAACTCATTCAAGTTTCAAGCACTCATTCAATCTAACTCGTTCAAGTTTCAAGCACTCATTCAATCTAAGTCAAGCTTATTTATGTCATTTAAGACCATCATGGGGCCCCTACATCAAGCCAAGTTAAAGGAATTTCCGCTGGCTAAGTTTTGCACAAGTATCGATAGGAGGGTCAACTTTAAAGTGGCGTATCTCTTAGCACACAAAGAACTGGGTGGCGCACAACCTACCAAATAAAGCTCTTTCAATTAGCTTATAACGCACTTGGTTTAACCTTACTTAGTGTTTGGATGAAGAAGTTATGCCCATTTTCGTAGAACTCGTATGTGTAGGGATATATACGGGTTTTTGTCAACTTTCATTTCATTAATGGCATTCCATAAATTTAGTCATTTCTATTGGCCTTTTGGAAATTCCTATGCTATCATAACACTTCCTAAGGACCTAAACCCGTTCCTAAAGATCAAATTCACACCTCCTATTGGAATACACTCTCAAATTCTCTCAAGAGCCTCAATCAAAACCCCAATACAAATTCAAGAAAACTTAAGAGCAAGCTTTGGGATCCAAGACCCACTTCCAAACTTCAAGTCTTTCTTAACTTAATTTCAATAAATTCAAGGCCTAAGGTATGTGGGTTTCATCTATGGGCATCTTTCCCCCATGGAGTTCAACCCTTCCTTTTCATGAAAATTGGATGTTTTCAAGTTGTATTACTTAATATGAATGATTATTACAAATTATGTTGGATGTTTAATGAAATATTGATTGGGAAACACATGTCTACCTATTTCAAGATTATGCTATGAGATGGTTTGTCTATTGTGACTATGTATGTGTTTGAGTATTAAACTATGGTCTATTATGTGTTTGAGTATTTCAAGTTTTATCATGATTTCACTCTTGAATTGCATGGTTTTATGCTAGCAGTACACACCTGCCAAGTGCTTGATAAAATGTCTAGTTTACGATTCTTGAGTTGTTGAAGGCCTAATGCTTGTCATATGAGATATATGACTTTATAATGATGAAATTATGTTGTATATGTGGTAGTTTCATGATAAGCTTCTATAGTAGTACATGTTGACCATAATCTTGTTGAGGGGTTAGTAACTTGACCACTTCGATGGAGGGTGTTAAGTCCATTAACTTTATTGGGGGGTTGATACCTTGACCACTTTGATGGAAGTGTTAAGTCCATTAACCTTGTTGAGGGGTTGGTACCTTGAATACTTTGATGGAGGGTGTTAAGTCTATTAACCTTGTTGAAGGGTTAGTACCTTGAGTACTTTGATAAAGGGTAACATTAATCTTATTAAGGGTTGGTACCTTGACCACTTTGATGGAGGGTGTTAAGTCCACTAACCTTGTTGATGGGTTGGTACCTTGACCACTTTTATGGAGGTTGTTAAGTCCATTAACATTGTTGAGGGGTTGGTACCTCTATCACTATCAAAGGGGTGTTAAGCCTTAGATTCAAAGTACTAGTTGCTTGGTCTATGATGATGTTATCTTCTTATCTACATAATATATTCTATATAAGCATGTTTTACTTCAAGCATTATTCATACATGTCATATTATTAGTATACTATTCATTGCTTATGACTATGCATTTTGCCTGTGATGCCTATCTCTTGTTGTATTGCATCCTACATACTTAGTACATTTAAATGTACTAACACATACTCTATCCCTATATGATATTACCATGTATTAATCGAAGCTCTTATTGATTCTCCTTGTGGCTAGACGAATTGCTCAAGTTAGCTTTTGCTGAGTCCTCATGTTCGAGGATAATATCTATCTTCTTTCATGCTTATAATTAGACTACATCTTGTATATTTTGGAATACTTATGACTATGAGGGTGAGCTCGATTGCTTGTTTTGGCCCCCGCTAAGTTCTATTTCTACATGTGTTATTGGACAAGTTATGTATTATGTTTGAGCTTTGACTCGTTTATGTTATTCAAGTGTTTAACTCTTTCCCTTAGTCCAAATTTCCCTTGTTTATGTTTCCTATGTTCTATTTTGCTTTCGTGACCAAGGATGTGTGTATGATATTGTAAGAGGCTTGGTTGGAATTCCTTTGGGTTCCTTATTCACGGTGTCACATCTAGACCCTATTTCGGATTATAAAAAGCTTGGTATCAGAGCACTAGATTGTTAGGTCCTCGACATCAATTAGAGTCTTATTCATGGTTGTGTTGTACACTACAACTATGAGCAAGAGGCTATGAGATGTTTTAGGAAATGTTTCCCCCTTCTTTATAGTCTATGTCGTGCTTTAGAAGTGAGATAAGGCTTTCCCCTCTAACGAATGTTCTTTGCTCTTCTAGTTGATCATACCACTTCAAAAATGAAGGTGAAGGAAGGTAAGTTGAAGGTTTTGATTTTTGATGGATCTGAGTTTCCCTATTCCTTTTATTATTACTTTTGGTTGCTAGTGGATTGTGTGTGTCCTGAGTTTTCATATGAACCTTTGGTGTCAACCTCTTTGTTGTGTATGTTGTTGCTAAGAATGTTCAGAGGTGTCATTCCATATTCATCTTACTTTAGGTCTTGCCTTGTGACTTGTTGGAGTTGATGTGGTGGATTTGATGTCATACTTGGGGTGGATTAGTTATATGCATATTATGTCCCATTGATAATAGGACCCATAGAGTTAGAATCTCACTCACTAATGAACCCATATTTGAATGGGAGGTTGTAAAGTGGTAGCAAAAGAGGCAGGCCCATTCTTGTCTTGAGGTCCAATTGATCTCTAAGGGGTGCCCCATGTTCATATTACATAGAGTCTTGTCTTGTGATCTTGGTTGAACTTGGTTTGATGGGTTGGAGGTCTTGGAGTAATTTGGCTACTTATAAATCATGCGTCCAATAAGTGTAGAACCTATAAGGTTCTAATATGATGGTAAAGGATGGTTGATCTATTTGGTCAACTACAACGGGTTAGTCACTTGTATAAGATTGATCTTTGGTTTGTGTTTTATCCCTCAAGTGAGGATGAGGGTAGGTGATATCCCTAAGTATCTTTTTGGACTAGAAATGAGCATTTTGAGTATAGGTGGAGTTGTTTGGTTGACTTATTACCGGCATTGTTTAGGGGTTTCATTAACAGGGTCTTAAAATCCTACCTTGACAAGCTTTGTGGTGGTCTCTAGTGGTGGAGTATTGTCTTATTTAGAGCTTGTGAACCATTTGGGGGTAGCATTGCAAGTCTTGGGGGATGAGAAGTTGTTTGTTAAATATGATAGGTATGAGTTGAGGGTAACAAGAAGGTGGTTAGAATTCTTTAAGGACTATGGTATGAGTGTACGTGCATTATCACCCCAGTACGACTAATATTATAGTTGGTGCTCTAAGTAGGGTGCCTATGAGTAGCCTAGCATAGGTTGGTGATGGTAGCAAAGGGGTGACTAAAGAGGTCCATTGGTTGGCTAGATTGGGAGTCAGGTTAAATGAATTTGAGCATGGTGGTGTAGTATTCTTAATGGTTCCAAATCTTCTTTGGTTGAAGAGGTCTAGATTTAGCAAGGCCTTGATTTTGCCTTATTAGAGTTAGATATTTTGGGTGAAAGAGGACAAGGTGGAGGTTGTCTCCTAAGGAAGAGATGGTGGGTTATGGTACCAAGTGGACTATGTGTGATTGAGGTTGACAAATGAGTTTAAGGTTGTGAGTCCTTATAGAGTGTAGAGGAGGATTGGTAAGGCTGCTTAAAGATTGGAAATTC
Organism: Solanum sejunctum; assembly: GCA_025642045.1. Lineage (NCBI taxonomy): Eukaryota > Viridiplantae > Streptophyta > Magnoliopsida > Solanales > Solanaceae > Solanum > Solanum sejunctum. The sequence continues at coordinate 4,235 of JAOTQJ010157638.1, read as the reverse complement.
CTAGTGTTATGGTTATGGGTTGTCCGATTCTTCATGCTTCTAGGTTTAGGAGATGTGTTGGTGATTCAAGTGTTATAGGAATCTTGAGGTTGTCGACATTGTGGAAGATGTGTTGACTTATGAGGAGGTCCAGTGGAGAAGTGGGCTAGATGTGAGTAAGGGCTGATTTGTGAGGATGTAGTGTTCGTCAAGGTCTATAGGAAGGATCGTCAAGTCTAGAGTGTCTTTTGGGGAGCTGAAGCAGTCATGGAAAAGCGATATCCATACCTCTTTCATTTTATTCAAACATATGACAACATATCAAACTCTTATTTGTAATTTCATGTCTCATGTTCCAGACCCTAAGTCATTTGCATGCATTCATGTTTACACTGAAAAGGTTCATTGTAATTTCACACTTATATTGAGATTTTTAAAATGGTGTTTTGAAGTGTATTGTTGCATCTTATTAGGGCTGATTTTTTCATGATTATTCATATCATATATATTTCTTTGATATTCGGGGATGAATGTTCCCAAAGGAGAGATATTGAAACGACCCCAAAAATGCTCGAAAATGTGCCTCGACAGTGCCCGAAATTGTAATTTCCATATATCTCAAAATCCATAGGTTATTTTGAAAATTTTACCTTATATTCTTGTTCAAGGGGAAAAATTGAGTGGGAAATGGGTCTAAACTGAATTTTAGAACAACCGTAGCAAAATCTAAAATTTCCAAGTGAGTGAAAAATAGTGTGCCTGGGCGCCCCTAGTAAGACCCAGCTGGGGCGTGCCGATGAATTTTTTTGTGCCTAGTTATTTCATTTTGGTCCAAGGCTTTTGGGTCTTGGGTCTAAGTCTTCCTATACATGAAAATACCTATACTTAGCCATATTTCACCTTCATATCATATAAGACATTCCCCAATACTTTCTCAAACACTTAGACTAATGTTTCATCCAAATTCAAGTGTCCCAAACTCAATCCGGAACTCAAGAAACTCATTCAAGCTTCATGCTCTCATGCAATCTAAGTCAATCTTATGTATGTCTCTTAAGACCATCATGGGGCCCTATATCAAGCCAAGTTCAAAGGAATTTCCTTGGCTAATTTTTGCACAAGTACTGGTAGGAGGGTCAACTTTAAAGGGACATATCTCTTAGCACACAAAGAATCAGGTGGCCCACAACCTATTAAATTAAAGGTCATTGAATTAGCTTTCGAACACACTTAGTTTCACCTTATATAGAGTTCGTATGAAGAACTTATGCCTATTTTTGTAGAACTTGTATGTGCAAGCTTATATACGGGTTTTTGCCAACTCCCGTTTCATTAATGGCATTCCATAAATTTAGTCATTCCTATTGGACTTTTGGGGATTCCTATGCTATCTTAACACTTCCTAAAGACCTAAACCCTTTCCTAAAGATCAAATTCACTCCTACCAATTGGAATACACTCTTAAATTCTCTCAAGAGCCTCTATCAAAATCCCAATACAAATTCAATAAAACTCAAGAGCAAGTTTTGGATTCCAAGATCTACTTTCAAACTTCAAGTCACTCTCAACTCAATTTCAATAAATTCAAGGTCTAATGTATGTAGGATTCATCTATGGGTATCTTTCACCCATGGAGTCCAACCCTTTCTTTTCATGAAAATTGCATGTTTTAAAGTTGCATTACTTATAGGTATTACTTAATATGAATTATGATTACAAATTATGTAGGGTTTTAATGAAATATTGATTGGAAACACATGTCTAGCTATTTTAAGATTATTCTATGGATGGTTTGTCTATTGTGACTACGCATGCTTTGGGGTATTAAACTATGTTCTATTATGAGATTTGATGATGGATTTCAATGTATATTTTATGGTAGTATTACCATATATTGGTGAAATGTTTTACTTCAAGTTTTATTGAATGATTTGACTCTTGAATTGTATAGTTTTACACTAGCACTACACACCTGCCAAGTGTTTGATAAAATATTTGGTTTATGATTCTTGAGTTGTTGAAGGCCTAACGCTTGGCATATGACATATATGACTTTATGGTGATGAAAGTATGTTGTATATGTGTTAATTTCATGATAAGCTTCTATAGTGTTACATGTTGACCAACCTTGTTGAGCGGTTAGTTCCTTGATCACTTTGATGGAGGGTGTTAAGTCTATTAACCTTGTTGGGGGGTGGTACATTTACCACTTTGATGGAGGGTTTTAAGTACATTAACCTTGTTAAGGGGTTGGTACCTTGACCACTTTGATGGAGGGCGTTAAGTCCATTAACCTTGTTGAGGGGTTGGTACCTTGACCACTTTGATGGAGGTTGTTAAGTCCATTAACGTTGTTGAGGGGTTGGTATCTAGAGCACTACCATGGGGTGTTAAGTCCATTAACATTGTTGAGGGGTTGGTATCTCGATGACTACCATGGGATGTTAAGCGTTGGATTTCGAGTACTAGTTGCTTGGTCTATGATGATGGTCTCTTTTTATCTACGTAATATGTTCAATATAAGCATTTTTACTTCAAGCATCATTCATACATGTTATTGTTAGTATAATATTCATTGCTTATGACTATGTATTTTATCTATGATGCCTATCTCCTATTGCATTGCATCCTATATACTTAGTACATTCAAACGTACTAAGCATACTTTATGCCTACATGATATCACCATATAGGAACCAGAGCTCCTATTGATTCTCCTCTTAGCTAGATGGATTGTTTAAGTTAGCTTTAGTGAGTCCTCATGTCTAGGGACAATATCTATCCTCTTTCATGCTTATATTTAGTCTACATCTTGTATATTTTGGAATTTGTATGACTATGACAGTGAGGTCGGTTACTTGTCTTGACCCCCGCTAAGTTCTATGTCTAGAGTTATTGTTAGACAAGTTATGTATTATGCTAGAGCATTGACTCATTTATGTTATTCAAGTGTGGACTCTTTCCCTTAGTCCCAATTCCCTTGTTTATGTTTCTTATGTTGTTGTATTTTGCTTCCACGACAAAGGATGTGTGTATGATATGCTAAGAGGGTTATTTGGGGGTTCCTTCTAGCTCCCCAATCATCATCTCACATCTAGGCCCTATTTTTGGTCGTGGTAGATTTGATAAAGTGTTTCAATGTACAGTGCATGAGGGTATTTCCAAGTGTTAGTGGGTTGATTTACTTCAAATTTTCTTCCATGATTTTACTCTTGAATTGGATAGTTTTACACTAGCATTGCACACCCACCAAGTATTTGATAAAATGTCTAGTTTAGGGTTCTTGAGCTATTGATGATCCATTGTATAACCTATAACTTGAATGACTTTTTGATGATGGAAAGAAGGTATATATGTGTAACACCCCACACCTTACAATATTGGTAATATACAAATGAAACATGACATGGTTTGGTCAAATTAGCACTAACTTTTAAAAGTATTTGAATCTCATGTTAATGGGATATATGTGCATCTAACGCTTAAGAGGGTCGAGCGTATACATGTTTTGTGTCAAATTGAGGAGATTAAGGCCTTAAATAAAGTGAGAGAAATGAGGTGCTTATAGGACTTAACAAACTAGCAGGTGAGTCACCTACTTGTTTTGCTTAAACTTGCTAGCTAAAAGGAGACGAGGCTCGACGTTGAATTTATCCAAGTCCAATTATGAATAAAGTCCATGTTAAGGGTGTGACTCATGACTTTAGCCCGTGTTTTATCATCACACATGGAATATATTTTCATCCCAATAAAGATATTAAAAAGGACCCAAAGACATCATAACACACCTAACCATTTGGGCCCAAACTAAGTGAAGGAAAAGTTGGAAAATAGGCAGCCCAAGCCCATCAACTTGGAGACCCATTTAGGACTAAGTAAACGGAGCAAGGTGCTGCATCACCCGCTTGGTAATGTATGGCTAAAGTAGCCTTACTAAGTTGGCCAAACCCCTTTATAAAGGGCTCAAAAGCAGCTCCCACAAGTCATTTCTCAACTTGAACACACAAAAATCAGATTGCACTCTAAATTTTCTCTCAACTTTTCTTAACTTTGTAAAGCAACTAAAAAGGACTTCTAGGGTTCTTGTAGAAGCCTTACACCTTGAAGTTAGTGGTAAGTAAGTTTACACATGTGTTTAGTATGATTTTCTTATGAAAAACAAGAAGTATATCTAATGTTGTGCTGGAAATTTGAGACAGCATGTATTGAGAAAGTTGTTGCATACTTGCCTTTTGTTTTAGTGATTTCTCTATGGT
>JAOTQJ010157620.1:18468-29169 GCA_025642045.1 Solanum sejunctum | reverse complement strand
TGAGAGACAATTTATTCATCTTTACTTGACCTTTTTAAAGATGCAAGATGAAGTAGGTCAAAACAAAAAATTATAATGAAACAAAAAATAAAAAATATAAGTAATAATATTAAATATATAATTATGAGCTTATGAGATTAATTTAAAGTAGAAAAGTTATATAAATTTGGTAGTAATAATTTTTTCAAGAGGATAGATGTTTATCCACTTGCAAATTACATCGATCAATAGACTTCAGAATTAGTATTCAGTAATAATATTTTTCTAATAAAAAAATATATATTTTGTCGACTTTTTTGCATTATTGGTTGTGGAACATACAGGTGTATACAAAGAAAAATCATTCGTTTGAGTTAGAAAAGTATAAAGTAAAATTTTACAAATAAAAAATTTAAAAAGCTTTACATGACATATAATCAACTGCTAATTAATTAAGAAATTGTGATTTTTTTTATTATTTAAAATTTAAGATGATATAATTGATTTGCATCTCATAATAATTTAAATGATATTGAATTATTTATATTAGGTGATTACCATTAGTACAAAAAGTGAAACTAAAAGAAGTTGGGGTTTTTTATCCATGATCGCAGCAATGTGCCAAAAGTCAATAACTTAAGGTGCAAAATACAAAACAAACAACTTTATGTCTAGAACTAGAAAGCCCAACAGTCTTTTTATTTGGTTGTGAGAACAGAAACAAATTTAATATTTCTATTGTGGTTAATCTTTGATTTTCTGAAAAAGAAAAAAGAAGATAATAGATATTAGGAGTGTTATTAATAACCTTACATGAAGTTTTTATACTTTTCTTTTGTAAGATCATGTAGTTTGAAGAACTCATCTTCAGACAAAATGTAAAGAAGTATAAGCAACGAAAAATTTTGAAGCACAGGAAAACTGCATTTCATATTTCAGAAATTATTTAAAGATATTCTAGTTTTTCTTTTACTAAGAGTTAAAAAAATATAGTATCATACAATTTGTATATCTATATTTTTGTAACATTACGCAATATCATTTTTTATAGTTAACTATGAAATTTTATATGAATATAATCAATTTGTATGTTTTTATATGTGCACGTATTTGTATATGTGTTTGTGTAATATATATATATATGTGTGTGGTGTGTGTGTGTGTGTGTGTGTGTGTGTGTGTGTGTGTGTGTGTGTGTGCGAACGTGCGCACTTTTGTTGATCTGATTTGTGGTTATAATTAAGGGTTTAGTAACTAGAATTAAAGGGAGCCTTGGAGTAAAGGATAAAGTTGTTGTCAAGTGACCAGAAGGTCACGAGTTCAAACCTTGGTAACAGCCTCTGGCAGAAATGTAAGGTCAAGGCTACGTACAATAGATCCTTGTAGTCGGGCACTTCTCCGGACGTGCATAGGACTTGTCTTTTTTTTAATAACTAGAATATCAATTAGTGAAGGAAAAATTTGGTTGCTGAAAAGAGGTATAAGGACTGGATCGTCATTAAAGCTTTTTTAATGATCGAATTTAATCAGATCGTTAACTTTTAACAATGGAGCTTTTAACGATGGTGACAAAGAGATTTTTATTAATCGGTATTGAGTAAAAATGATCGAATTTATACTTTTATTAATAAATTTCTCCTTGTTAAAGACCTATTTTCTTGTAGTAAGTTGATCTAAAAGTGAATTTATGTACCATTTAAAGTTTCAAGTTTTAAAATGAAATTTTCTCAGTTCTACCAATTTTGGAATGTGAAAATTGATTTATGAGAGTTGTCAAAATTAGAATCAAGTGTTGTTTCATGGATTTGAGGTCCTAAGTTAAAATTTTATTTGAAATTTGATAAAGATCTAACTTTGGTCAATGTTTTGAATTCGAATGCTTGAATTAAAATTTGGATAGTTCTGCTAGATTCAAAGGGTGATTTTAAGCCTAAGAGAGGCTTCACCATTTTTTTTGGGAGTTCCAAGGGCAACTTGGTCTTCTTGAGTTTTATAGTTAGTCTAATAGCAACTTATTGGTTTTGGTTGAAGAGACCCTGAAGTCGATTTTTGATGATTCCAATGAGTCGAGAACATCAATTCACTTGGGTTGCAAATCTGATTTGTGTTCATGGGATCCCAACAAATGTATAGGATCCAATCAGGGACTTTGAGAAATTTCTTATTATTGATGTTTGTCTCAGGTCTCTTCTTCTCCACATTACTGGAGTCAATCCCTGTGATCCCGGAGGTTTGACTTTCACATTTGCGGAAGGGGTGTTGCATTCGTTAAGGGTATCCATATTTGCAGAAATGGGGTCTGCATTCACGAAGATCATTTAAATACCTGAACAATGTTAATTTGGGAACTCCCTTTTTCCTCTATTTTGAGTTTTTGAGCTTGGAGAGGTGATCTGGGACAAAGATGTTTTGAGGCATTCATGGGATAAGTAATATCTAACCTAAAACATTCAATTTTCACTGATTATCTAGTGATTTCAACCCTAAATTTTTTTATTTTGTCCATATTCCGAACTTGAGAAAATTGGATAACTCAATTTTCACTCCATTTTTATGAGTTTTTCAACCATGAGTTTCTTATTACTGATAGGATGTAATTTTGCAATAAAATTTTAGATTTGGCCTTTTTGAATTTTTAGCTATTTTTGAACTATTTTGTCCCTGTTCTAAACCTTGGAATATGAGTATCGTTGAACTCCTTATGATGTATATTTTTTATTCTTGATAGTGGAAATTTAATTAGGAATCAAATTTGGTGGGATTCCTAGTTAGAAGTGTTTGGGTGGGGTTTTGGCTATTAAGGTAAGTTTGGCTAACCTTTATTTGAAACAGGGGCTGAAAATTTGGTTATCGTTATATCCATATCATGAATGGATTGTTATTGTATTGTGATGTCATGTGGGACATTTTACTTCTTGTTGTGCTTGATATTGAATTTGTGCTAAACCCATGAATTATGACCTGTCTTTTGAGACTTGAAACACTTGTGCAATAAAACACTCCGAGGAATGGAATAGTTTGAGGAAAGATAAAATTGTGAAAGATTGTGATTTTGTGATATACTTGGGAACTAATGAACTGTCCAAGAATTGTTATTCTTTTTAAAAAAGATTCTTCCCATCACTTTTAAGAGGGTGTTATGATAAATCTTGGGTTTGAGTACTATTATATCACTTTGAGGCTTGTATTGAGTTGATTGTTTAACGAGTCCATATTTCAAACTCATTTGGAGATAATGCAAGAAAACATTGCCCTTAGTGTGCTAAATAATTTTTTCAAATGAACAATTTGAAGATCTATTGAAAATATGCATGTGCTATAATAGGAAATGGAGTTAAAAGGGCACAAAAGGACAAGACTCAGTGGAATCTTGGAAAGTGAGCAAAAGTGTTGAAAGATGGTGAAAAGTGATGTCACCGACATACTGGGCGATCTGCCAAACATTCAAGGAAATCACCTAACTATGTAGCAACCAAGGTTCCAAGTCAAGTCAGAAGTGTGGTCAGGATCGATGTCGCAAATTATACTCGATGATACGTCAAAATGCACAAGTGATCGCCTAAAAGTTGCAACACTCAAAGCCCCAAAACACTTACAGAAAAGCGATATAAAGAATATTTTGGCACATCATTGAATTAAAAACGTGGAGTAAAGAGTCATCTACTAATGTTACAGTAGAAGAAGCCTCATAAAGATGCATAAAAAAGCGGTCAAGTGCATATTCGGCGCATCGCCGGACCCACCGAATGATATTTCGTAGCACAAACTTTCATATACTTGCACAGAGTATATAATCAATTTTATAAAGGATATTGTAAATTATATGTTTATTTCATATTAGAACAATTAGTCTTTATAGTAGCACATAGAACTTTCCTCTTGGAATACAAGGGAGGCTAGGGTTTAAAGCTTTTGGGCATCAAACTGGAGAAGATTAGCTGGTTATAATCAACTGATTTGTACTCAATCTTGTTAACCATAACTTTTGCTACTTTGTATGGTACTCAATCTTTAATTTCGAACATGATGTTGGGATGTGCTTTTGATATGTGTCTTTAATATATTTGTTGGGTTTATGATATCTTGACATATATATAGTTGATTTGGGTGAATTTATATCCATTCCTATGTTTAATGTATAAATTTCAAGGTTGTACACTTAGAGTTTTGTTTTAGATCTCTGATTGTTTCTTAGCTAGAACATTTAGAGTGTGAAATGGATATAATGGCCAGAAACCTTATGGGTTTCAGTTGATATCCCCATTCATAGATTCAATGGCCAAGGTAGTAGGTATTTTGCTCGACTTCTTAGTCCAAGCGTGTCCTCGGTGGTCTACTTGTGATATCTTAGTTGATTCAAATGAAATACTTATATATCATAGGTGATTTGGGTTACAAGCAACCTAACCCATTCACCAACATTAACTCATGTAGTCAAGTATCTTGGTCTATTTGATAGATTAATTCCCATATTTGTATATCCCACTATCTTCCCTTGATAGTTGTTTAATTCGTCAATTAGAACATGTTAGCTGAACTCTGTTTTAATTATTGCAACCCCCCAGATCCTATAATTACTTGGTCTAACGAGTCACTTAGCCATAAATAACGATTCTCTATGGGATCGACCCTAACCTCTAAAGCTAAGTATGTTGATAATGACCGAGGCCCTTCTGCCTTTAAGTAGCCAGGTTGAGCGACATCAAAAATGGTGCTGTTGTCTGGGATTCAAAGTGTTCATATTGGCCGTGTTTGCTAAACTTTGTTTTTGTAGTTAGAATTCTTTTTACTGTTTTCTTGTTATTTTTGTTGATTCAACAATAGGTGTGAATATGGATGATGGGCGGAGTATAAAGGGGGAAATCGTAGGAGATATAAATGACCTTCAGAATATCAAATCGGACCAAGTAAGAAGTGCCAAGGAAATCTTGCTACCCTCAATAGCTACAAATGTCGAGTTCAAAATTACTGATACAATGCTGCAATTACCTTTGCTAAAGGGATTATTTGGAGGACAAGAATGTGAAGACCCCCATGAACACCTCCAAAATTTCATTGATGTATGTTTAACATTCAAGTATTGGGGAGTTATAAAAGAGGCCATTAGACTAAGACTTTTCCCTTTTTTCATAATGGATGAAGCCGTGAAGTGGCTGTCTAAACTTCCCTGAGGATCAATTGCATCATGGGAAGAATTGCAAAATGATTCCTTAAGCAATTCTTCTCGCCTTCAAGGATAATCAAGCTAAGGACGAATATAGAGAATTTTAAAAAGGGTAGATGATGAGCCCTTAAATTAGGCTTGATAGTGATTTCGCAAGCTTCTTCTTCAGTGTCCAACTCATAGTATTCCTGGTCATTTACTGCCTCAATATTTCTATGTTAACCTAAGTATTATCAACAAAAGAATGGCAGATCGACTGGTTTGAGATGTGCTTATGAAGCAAACATTCACAATAGTTGTAAAATTACTAGATCAGATGACCAAAATAAGCAAAGCATGGTATACTCATGACGACTATGCTTCAATTGCAAGGGGACGAACATCTAAGGAATAATTGGGAAAAGAGAAGGAGCTAGATGAATTCATGTCACAAATGGTAAGAAAGTTAGATTTTATAGCACAATACGTAACCCAAGTGCATTGGCCGAATGTTCAAGCTATAGATGTATTGTCCTATGAGCATGACTCAAGTAAGAGCAATCAAGTGGAAGAAGTGTATTTTATTGGGAATCAAATATAAGGTTCTCGGTTGTCCTTTCAGTGGTCACTCGAGAATAAGGTCAAAACTTTGGTATTGGATGGAGTGGTGGTTGATAACTAAGTAAAGCGGTGCAATGCCCTTATAAGAGACAAGAAGAATTTAAATCAGCTCAACAACGAGCAAACCAAAATAGGTCACAGGTTAGTGAGATGCTTGATCTCATTTTGAACAAAGTAGAAGTTTCAGATGAAGTGCTAGGTGAAATAAAATTGGGGCTTTCCCAATTGAGCCATATTGTATTGTCCCATGAAGCATCGATTAAAAGTTTAGAGGCTCGTTTATTATCTCTCTCAGCACAAGTGCATAACTCAACAAGAGGTAATGGTCAAAGTTTGCAGGGACATCACCACCAGAACTAACACCCTATATGGATTTGACATGAAAAATGAGACCTATTTATTTGGGGAAAATAAGGAATACAGACAATGTAATAATGAAGCTGAAGTACAAAAGAATGAAAGGAGAACCAATCCTAAAGAGCTACACATGAAGGTTGTAAGGTTCACTCAACATCATGGGAAAGAAGGCGACAAAGCTAAGTTTTAACAATTTTTGTCTACCTTCACTTTTTTGGCAATCAATTTTCCCTTAGTTGAGGCTCTCAATAAGATGCCAACATATGCACAATTGGTAAAGAACTTGGTAACCAAAAAGAGAGCCTTGAATTGTGAGGAAATTGAAATTCCACATAGCTGTAGCGCTCTCTTTATTAGATAAAAGGTGGCAAAAAGAAATGATCCGGGTGAATTTACAATATCGTGAATAACCCGGGCATGCAACTTTGGAAGAGCCCTATGCTACTTGGTGGCTAGTGTAAATCTAGTGCCCCTAATGGTATTTGAACAGTTCGATGTAAAAACTTTAGCCCTAACAGCCATGAAGCTAATTATGTCTGACCAGTCAATCAAATGACTAGTTGATATTGAATGATGTGTTAGTTAGAGTAAACAAATTTATATTCCCAACTGACTTTATCGTGATGGATTGTGACCTGGACATTGATGTGCCCATCATTTTAGGATGACCATTTTTTGCTACGGGTAGAACCTTGGTATACGTAAAAAGTGGGAGTCTGAAGTTCAGAGTGAATGGTGAAGAACTGAGTTTCAATATTGGTAAAGCTTTGCAAGGGCCTGATGATTTCCATGTAAATACTATTGTTGATGTAGTTTATGAGGCCGTATAAAACCTCGGGGAGTTAAGGATTGATGCGATGGTTGATATCATGCTGAATTATGGTAAAGAAGATAAGAATGACTGTGATGAGATAGTAGCTGCTATGATAAGGGTGGAAATCCAAGAAACCCAATTAAACTTGATATTGATTTGAAAAATTGGGATACATAACTAGTAAAACCATCTATTGAGGAGCTACGTAAGGTTGAGCTAAAAGAGGTACCGAGTCACTTGTAATATGCTTTCTTAGGTAATAACAAAACATTGGCAATAATTGTTGGGCCTGATAGAGGAGAAAGAAATCAATGTTCTTGTCAGGATACTCATGAAACAAGTTAAAGCCATTGGTTGGATAATAACCAACATTGTGGGCATCCCTTCGGAGATTCGCACTCATATGATCAAATTAGTTGAATATCTGTTGTACCGGAGAATCAAGATAAGGCTACATATAAATACCCATATAGTACCTTTGATTTCAAGAGAATTCCATTTGGGCTATGTAATGCCCCTGCCACATTCCAAAGATATATGTTATCCATTATCGCTGACATGGTTGAGGACTCAATGGAGGTGTTTATGGATGATTTTTCGATAGTGGGTGACACCTTTGATCAATGTCCAAGCCATTTGGAGAAAATGTTGCAGACGTGTGTGGAAACCGACTTGATCCTCAATTGAGAAAAACATCACTTCATGGTCAAGGAAGGAATAGTGTTGGGTTATAAGATCTTCGAAAAGGGGCTACAAGTTTACCAAGCCAAGGTTGACGTAATTGCAAAGTTACCTCTCCCTGTTTCAGTCAAGGGAGTGAGAAGTTTCTTGGGATATACTGGATTCTACCAGAGATTCATTAAAGATTTTGCGAAAATAGCAAGCCCCATGTGCAAGTTGTTGGAAAAAGAATCACATTTCATCTGTGATAATACATGCTAGCAGTCATTTGAAACTCTTAAGCAAAAATTAGTTGAAGCTCCAGTGATAATTTCTCCGAATTAGTCTAAACCATTCAAGGTGATGTATGATGCCAGTGGTGTGGCTCTTGGAGCAATGTTAGGTCAATAAGTTTAGAAACTTTTTCACCCAACTTACTATGCTATCAAGATGCTGAATACGACCCAGAAAAATTATACAGTGACAGAGTAGGAGCTACTAGTTGTAGTGTATGCATTTGAAAAGTTTAGGGCGTATTCCCTTGGCACAAGGGTTATTATTCACACTGACCATGCTGCACTTCGCTACCTATTGGCAAAGAAGGATGCGAAGCTGATACTTATATGGTGGGTATTATTGCAGCAGGAATTTGATTTTGAGGTACGAGATAGGAAAAGTTGTGAAAATGAAGTGTTTGATCATCTATCTAGTCTTGAATCACCAAATTCTTAGGGTGAAGAGGAAGAAATTTTTGATAATTTTCCAGATGAAGTAGTGATGAAGGTTGATTTGGTGGCGACACCTTGGTATGCTAATTTTGCAAATTATTTGGTCAGTGATATTATACCAGATTTAGCAAATCCTTACCAGAGGCAGAGTTCCTGCATGATGTAAAGAAATACTATTGGGACGACCCTTATATTTTTAAAGAATGTGTGGGGGATAACATGATAAGAAGATGTCTTCTCAATTCAACTATAGGCTATTTTAGAAAAATGTCATTCATCCATAGTAGGTGGCCATCATGGAGGAATTTAGACCGTATCTAAGGTATTGCAAAGTGGTTATTATTGGCCAACATTGCATAAAGATGCTTATGAGTTTGCCAAAGCGTGCCCAAGGTGTCAATTGCAAGGTAACATCTCAAGAAGGCATAAATTTCCACTAACCCCAATTTTAGAGTTGGAAATATTTGATTTGTGGGGATGGATTTTATGGTACCTCTCACAAGATCCTTTGGTAATAAGTATATCCTCTTCGTTGTTGATTATGTATCCAAATGGGTTAATGTTGTAGCATTTCCAATGAGTGATGGCAAAGGAGTAGTGCAATTCCTAAAGAAAAACATAATCATTTTAGCACTCCAAGGGTCATTATCACAGATGGTGGATCTCACTTCTGCAATAGAATGTTCAAAGGGCTTCTGAGTAAGTATGGAGTAAAATATAGGGTGACAACCCCATACCGTCCTCGAGAAAATGGGTAGGTTTAGGTTCGAATAGGGAGATTAAGATGATCCTCGCTAAAACTGTGAATGGGAGTAGGAGAGATTGGGCAACTAAGCTTGATGATGCATTATAGGCATAGGATGTCTCCTTATCAGCTAGTGTTTGGGAAAACATGCCACTAGCCCATTGAGTTAGAGCATCAAGCCTTATGGGCCCTCAAGAATCTAAATTTTAATGCTGACGAAGATCTAGAGGCTAGTTTGACTTAACTCTACTTGCTAGATGAATTTAGATTGAAGGTTTATGAAATCATTGAACTATAAAAGGAGAGGATGAAAAAATGGCATGATTGAAAAATCTTGAAAAGAGAGTTTGTTGAAAGGGATTCGTGATGCTGTACAACTCTAAGATGCATTACTTTCCTAGAAAACTCAGATCAAGATGGTCAGGTCCTTTCAAGGTAATAAAGGTACTCGCTAACAGAGTGGTGGAAGTTGAGAATCACAAAGGTGAACGATTCAAGGTAAATGTGTAGAGGCTTAAGAAATACTATGGCAAACCACCAGATATCTAGGTGGTTCACGCCACGAAAATCAGTGATGCTTAATTGTACTAGTCATCATGCCACGACGTTAACTCAGGCTCTTCTTGGGAGGCAACCTAACAGAATAGAAGTAACAAAGTAATGTGTTTGTTGATGGTTGTAAGTTTGTGTTGAAAAAGGTGAAGCGTGAAGAAGGTAAGGATGCATGCACGAAGGGCGTATCACCCCCCTGAAATCATCTCACAAATGTTTGTGGATGGTTGCAAGTTTGTGTTGAGAAAGGTGAAGTGTGAAGAAAGGTAAGGATGCATGCATGAAGGGCATATCGCCACCTGAAATCGGCAATCACAAATTATACCACACATTGGAACAATATTTAGTCCAGAAAGTACTACTAATTTTGGCAATTTTAAGAACTAGGCAGTGAATCGCCAAACATAAAGGGCAATGGTCGATTAGGACGCCTTTTGGGTCCAAATCTAGTCCTCTAGATACTGTCAAATTAGGCCATTAGTTGAACAATTACATGTATCGCCAAGTGGGAAAGGCGATCCAAAAGTTGATCGCATTCTAGGATCAAGAGAACCAACAGTACTGCAACATTGGGTGGACTTTATTGTAGACTTGGTGAATCATTAAACACATAATGTGATGCTTTATCTAACAACCCTTTTTAGATCAATTTGGAGAGTGAATCAGTGAAACAACCCTCATATACTTCAGAATGCCCCAAAATCATAATTTTCACTTATCTCAAAAATCGTAAGAGATTTTGAAAATCCAACTTCATATTCTTGATCAGGGGACAAAATTGAGTGAGAGATGGGAAGAACCTAGATTTCAGAAGACCTAAAGAGAAAAATAATTTTCCATAATTAATCAATTTTTAGAGAGCCTGCATGTCGCGACCGCGATGCGCCTGGGGCGCGCAGTAGTATTTTTAGGTGAAGTGTGCCTGGTATGCATCATGCCTGGGGCACAGACCAGTGCAATATTCGACCCTGTTTTCCATATTTCATCCAAGGGCATTAGGGTAATAGCCCAATGCCCATTTAAATGTGAAATCCTTCATATTTAGCCATTTTTCAATTCTAGAACTCATAAAACTCTCTCTAAAACATCTCCAAGACTTTAT
>JAOTQJ010157620.1:0-18368 GCA_025642045.1 Solanum sejunctum | reverse complement strand
GTGAAATCCTTCATATTTAGCCATTTTTCAATTCTAGAACTCATAAAACTCTCTCTAAAACATCTCCAAGACTTTATCAAAATCCTCATTTAAATTCAAGGATCTCTAGAACAACTTTGGATTTCAAGGACCCAATCCAAGCTTCAACTTTCCTCCAAGTCCACTCCAAGAAATTACAAGTTTAAGGTATGTGGGTCTTTATCCATGGGTCCTTTCACCCATGGAGCCCAACTGTCTCATTTTATGAAAATTGCACGATTTCAAGTTGTATCACTTATGGACATCTCTTATTATGAATTATGAACGTAAATTATGTTGAATTTTATCAAGTATTGATAATTATGCATAAATCCTCATTTTAATCTCATAGCATGAGTTGATTTATATATCTTGCAGTTATGCCTGAGGTGAACTATAAAAACTATGAACTATTGTGAATTTTGAGATGAATTTAAAGATATCCAAAATAAGGGTTTTACTACAATATTGGTGGGTTAATTTGGATAGACATTACTCCTTCTTGTCATACTCTTGAATTGCATGATTTTGAATAAGTGTCATGAACTCACCATGTGTTTGATTAAATTACATGACAAGAATTCTTAAGTTGTTGATGAACTATTGCATGATTTTCAAGTCAAGCGATTTTATGATAATAATGGCCTCCCAAGCATGTATTAAGTTCATGAAAAGTATCTATAATCTTACAAGTGACAAGTTGAGCCCTATTTCAAGATTTTATCCTCTTGTAAGCTATTTATGTCAAGTTGAGGGATCAAGCATGATTACTATTTTACCCGCATGTTCAAGTTCAAGTTTAAGTTAAACTCACTAGAAGAGGTCAAGCATGTTAATGAGCTACTCATGTCATGATTTATGTCTCTTACAAGTTATGCATTATGAATAAACTTATGATTATTTCAAGTATTCTGTGGTATTAAACTTAGCACCAATTGAGGCTTAAGATGGGGGCTCTACTCAAGGGGTCCATATATAAAGTCTTTAGTCTCTAAACTATGTGCCACCATATGATAATATTATTCCCCTTAATGGGCTTTACTAGTGGATCCATCTAGTTCATATTATCATGTTATTATGTTTGGTTTAGCTTGACAAGTAGACACACCTTATCGAGGGGGTGTCATGCCTCGTTACCTTATTGAGGGGATGTCATGCTTCATCACCTTACCGAGGGGGTGTCATACCTCAGATTCCAAGTAGTAGCCTGCTTGGTCTATGTCAATTAAGGTCTCCTCCCATATATGTATGATATATTATGTAAGTTAAAGGTTTTATATGCATGTTTTATTACAAGCATTGATAATGCATGTCATGTTGAGATTGTATTCATTGCCTATATGTATGCATTTTGAATTTTATGCCTTAAGTCCTTGTTGTGTTGCATTCCGCATACTTAGTACATTCTAAGTACTAACGCATACTCTAAGCTCACATGATATTACCATGTAGGGACCAAAGCTCCTATCGATCCTCCTCCTCTATGTGGCTAGTTCAATTTTCAAAAAAAACTTTTGCTAAGTCCTCAATCTGAGTCGCTCCTGACTATTCATATTCACGGGTTATTCATAATCAAGGCTCTAACCTCCTAATCAAGTAGTGGAATTCTCTGCTCCCCTCGAAAAACTCTATTGCATAGTATGTTGAGACTTGTTCCTTATGTTAGATACTTATTATCATAAGGGTGAGCTCGGGAAGTGTCTTGGCCCCCACTCCATTTTTAAGTAAAGGTGTTGTTGGATGCTATGTTTGTATATTTTTATGAGCTCGACTCTTCTTATGTTTTTATTATTATAAAGACTTTTCTTAGTCTCGCTTTCTTTTTATAATTGACTCTTGTTATTGCCTTATTTTTGTTTCTGTAACCAAGGATGTGTACATGATATGCTAAGAGGCTTATTTGGGATGTCTTCGAGCTTCCAATTTATCATGTCACATCTAGGACCTAGACTTGGTTCATGACAAACTTGGTATTAGAGCATTAGGTTGTTAATGGCCCTCGAAAATCTAACACTTCAAGTTGATTAGAGTCTTATTCATGGTTGTGAAGCGCGCCACAACTATGAATAAGAGGAGATGAGGCATTCTAGAAAATGTTTCACTTCTTCATGGCCTATGTCGTGCATTAGGTGTAAAGATAAGGCTTTTTCCCTTAAAAATGCTTTTTTCTCTTCTAGATCATACCATTACTAAGAGAAAGACTACGAAGAGCTTATACATCCGAGGAGCAACTGGCCCCTCCCATTCCTCAAGCTCCTCAAGATAGAGGGGGTGGCCCAAGGTGAGTTCCAGAATGCTATCACTATGTTGGCCCATGTTATGAACAATGAAATAAACTAAGGGACTCAAGCTCCTCATGCGCCTACTCCAACCTCAAGGGTGAGGGATTTCACAAGGATGAACCCTCCGAAGTTTCATCAGTCTAAGGCAGAGAAAGATCCCCAAGAGTTCATCAATGAGATGTATAAGGTGCTATATATCATGTGGGTAAATTTGGAGGAGAAGGCAGAATTAGCACACTACCAACTCAAAGGTGTCGCCCAAATTTGGTTTGCTCAATGGAAATTAGAGAGGAGAAATGATGATACTATTCCTTGTGATGAGTTCAAAGCCATCTTTCTCAACCTGTTCTTCCATATTGATCTAAGAGAGGCTAAGATAATGGATTTCATGAATCTCAAATAAGGTTCCATGAGTGTGAAGAAGTATTTCCTCAAATTCAACAAGCTCTCAAAGTATGCTCCACATTTGATTGCTAACCCTAAATCAAGGATGAATAAGTTGTGTCTGACTTGGTGAATAAATAGTGTTATACCTCCATGATAGTGAGTGATTTGGACTTGTGTTGGCTCATGACATGTTCCAAATAACTTGAGGGGGAGGAACTCAGGAAGAGAAGAAGTGGGGAGTCCAAGAGGGCTCAGTTTGAGGGTGGGTTCCAAGGTTCCAAGGGTGGCCGCTTCCAATAAGGTCACAAGTTCCAAGGCTAAGGGCCCTCCATTGCTCCTAACAAGAGGTTTTTAACGATAAGGTGTCTCACCCAAGGTTCTAAGGTGTCAATGGTGTGATGACTAATCCTAGGTGTCAAAAGTGTGGGACAAACCATGGTGGTCTATGTTTGAAGAACTCTAATACTTGCTTCGGTTGTGCTGAAGTGGGTCACAAGGTTGTTGATTGTCGTCATGCTTAACACATGGGTAGAGATGGTCATCCTCAATGCCAAGGTTCTAATGTGGGCCATAGGGCAAAGAGAAGCTAACAAGGGGGTGCTACAAGGCCAAATAGGTTTTATGTTCTCCACGGAAGGCAAGGAGTGGATGAGGTGCCCGAAGTTATTACCAGTATATTAAAGGTTTTTGATTATGATGTGTATACTTTGATAGATCTGGGTGCTACTCTTTTTTTCATTACTCCTTTTGTTGCCAATAAGCTTCATGTGTGTCCTGAATTATTGTGTGAATCTTATAAAGTGTCTACCCTTGTTGGTGAGTCCATCATTGCTAAAAGAGTCTATAGAGATTGTCCCGTGTTCAAATTGCATAAAGTCTTGCCTTGTGATTTTATTGAACTTGACATTGTGGATTTTGATATTATTTTTGGGATAATTTGGTTACATGCATATCATACTTCCATTGATTGTAGGACCCATAATGTTAGATTCCAATTCCCTAAAGAGTCAGTCCTTTAGTGGGAAAGTTGTAATGTGGTGGTTAAGGGTAGATTCACTTCTTGTCTTAAAGCCCAAATGTTGATTTCTACGGGTTGCATTTACCATCTTGTAAGGGTTAGGGATGTTGAGTGTTGATTATAGTGGTCAATGAGTTTCTTGATGTCTTTCCTGATGAGCTTCTTGGTGTTCCTCTCGAAAGGGAAATAGACTTTGGTATAGAATTCCTAACCGATACACAACCCATTTTCACTCCCCCTTACCGTATTACCTAGCGGAGTTGAAAGAGTTGAAGGATCAATTAAGAGATTTGTTGGACAAGGGTTTCATAAGGCCTAGCAAGTTACCTTGGGGTGCACTGGTATAGTTTGTAAAGAAAAAAGATGATTTCCTTAGAATGTGCATCGATAATCGACAACTCAATAGAGTTATTATAAAGAACAAGTATCCTCTACCAAGGATAGATGACCTTTTTGATCAACTATAAGGGGCTAGGAACTTTTCTAAGATTAATCTTTGGTCCAGATACCACCAAGTGGAAGTGAGGGAGTGTGATATTCGTAAGACGGCTTTTCAGACTAGGTATGGGCATTTTGAATTTGTGGTAATGTCTTTTGGCTTGACGAATGCACCAACAATATTTATGGATCTCATGAATAAGGTCTTTAAACCCTACTTTGATATGTTTATGGTTCTCTTTATTGATGATATATTGATTTATTCCCAGAGTAAAGAAGAATATGTGAATCATTTAAGGGTGGTGCTGCAAATTTTGAGGGAGGAGTGGTTCTTTGCTAAATATGAAAAGTGCAAATTTTGATTGAAAGAGACTGCATTCCTAGGGTATGTGGTGTCGCATGAATGAAAATGGACCCTGAGAAGACGGAGGTAATAAGGAATTGGCCTAAGCCCTTGACTCCGACAGATTTTAGGAGTTTCTTGGGTTTGGAGGGTTACTATTGGAGGTTTGTGAATGGTTTCTCTTCTATTGATTCCCTTATGACAAATTTGACCCAAAAGAAGGTAACATGTTTTTGGACCGATAAATGTGAAAAGAGTCTTCAAACTTTGAAAGACAAGCTTATCTACACTCCTATTTTGGCTTTACTGAAAGGGCTAGAAGGGTTCATGAGAGAAATTATCCCACCCATGATCTTGAATTATCTGTCGTGGTATTTGCTTTAAAAATTTGGCATCAATATATATAGGGGGTTCATGTAGATGTGTTTACCGACCACAAGAATCTCCAATATGTGTCCATATAAAAAGATCTTAACTTGAGGCAATGAAGGTCCTTAAGAATTATGACATGAGTGTGCACTATCATTCTGGAAAAGCTAATGTTATGGTTGATGCTCTAATAGAGTGTCCATGGGTAGTCTAGATCATATTGATGTTGGTAACAAGGAGGTGGCTAGAGAAGTTCACCGATTAGCTAGATTGGGGGTTAGGTTGAATGAAATTGAAAATTGTGGTGTAGTAGTTGTTGATGGTTCCAAATCCTCTTTGATTGAAGAGGTCAAGTCAAAACAAGACCTTGACCCCGCCTTGCTAGAGTTAAAGGCTTTGGTGAAGGATTGTAAGAGGCTTTCCCCCAAGGGGAAAATGGTGCCCTTAGGTACCAAGGTAGGTTGTGTGTGCACCTAATGTTGATGACTTGAGGGAGTTAATTTTGAAGAAGGCCCATGATTCATCCTATTATATTTACCCCGGTTCTACAAAAATGTATAGGGACTTGAGGTAGGTGTATTGGTGGGGTGGTATGAAGAGAGATGTTGCCAAGTTCGTAGTCGGGTGTCACAATTTCCAACAAGTAAAAGCCTAACATCAAAGGTCGGGTGGCCTAGCCCAGACATAGAAATTCCTACTTGGAAGTGGGAAGAAATCAACATGGATTTTATGGTTAGATTGCAAAGACTAGGAAACACTTTGATTTTATTTAGGTTATTGTGGATAGAATGACAAAGTTGGCTCATTTTCTACATATCAAAATAGCTTATGGTGCTGAAGATTATGCCAAGTTGTATATTCATAAATTGGTTAGGTTGCATGGGGTACCCTTATCTATCATTTCGGATCGTGGTGCTCAATTTACGTCTTATTTTTTAAGGTCATTCCAAAGGGGTCTTGGTACCAAGATCAAGCTTAGCACAACTATTCATCCTCAAATGGATGGCCAAGCCAAAAAGACTATCCAAACCCTTGAGGATATGCTTATGACTTGTGATTTAGAGTTTAAGGGTAGTTGGGATGAACATCTTCCACTTATTGAGTTTGCTTACAACAATAGCTACCATTCTAGTATCCGCATAGCTCCCCTTGAATCTTTATACAGTAGGCATTGTAGATCCTTGGTTGGGTGGTGTTATATGGGGGAGATGGCTTTGTTAGGCCCGCATTTGGTTATGGAGCTTTGGAGATGGTGCGGTTGATAAGGTAGAGATTGAAGATGCCTCAAAGTAGATAAAAGTCTTATTCTATGTGAGGAGGAGAGACCTTGAGTTTAATATTGAGGATTGGGTTTAGTTGAAGGTCTCACCCATGAATGGTGTAGTCCAGTTTGGCAGGAAAGGAAAATTGAGTCCAAATTTTATGGGGACTTATAGAATTTTGAGAAGAATTGGTAAGGTTGCCTATGAATTGAAGTTGCCTATAGATATGAATATGGTTCATCCACTCTTCTATGTGTCTATGTTGAGGAAATGTGTCGGTGACCTAAGTGCTATAGTTCCCTTAGAAGTTGTGGATGTTGTGGAAGATAATTTAACCTATAAGGAGGTCCCGGTGGAGATATTGGATAGACAAGTGAAAAGGATGAGAAATAAAGATATAGCATCAGTCAAGGTCTTTTGGAGGAATCAACAAGTTGAAAATGTCACATGGGAAGCCAAAGCGGACATGAAAAAGCGATATCCATACCTCTTCCACTCTATTCAAGCCTAAGTTAATAAATTAAGTCCCACCTATGATTTCAAGTCTTAAGTTTCAACCCTCATGTCCTTTTTGCTTGCATTCATGTTTATGGTAACAAGTTTATGGTGATTTTTGACATTCATGTTGAGACTTTTTGAAAATGATATTTAAGTGTATTTGTTGCATTCATAATGGGCTAAAAGCTTCATAAATACTCCTCTTACGTATGTTTATTTGACATTCGGGGATGAATGTTCACAAAGGGAAGATATTGAAATACCCCTCATGTGCATCAAAATCCCCTATAATTGTACTTCCGCATATCCCAAAAATCATGCGAGATTTCAGCATTCAACTTCATATTCTTGATCAGGGGAAAAAGTTGAGTGAAAAATGGGTAAACCCCGGAGTTTAGAAGACCCCATAGCGAAAAATAATTTTCTTTAATTAATCAATTTCCAGAGAGCCTGTGCGCCCACGCCGCGATGCGCCTAGGGCGCGAAGTAGTGTTTTTGGGTGAAATGCGCCTGGGGCACAAACCAGCGCAATTTTCCCCCTGTTTTTCATATTTCGTCCAAGGGCATTGGGTAATAACTCAATGACCATTTAAACGTGAAATCCTCCATATTTAGCTATTTTTCAACTTTAAAACTCACAAAACTCTCTCTAAAACCTCTCCAAGACTTAATCAAAATCCTCATTCAAATTCAAGGATCTCTAGAACAACTTCGGATTTCAAGGACCCAATCCAAGCTTCAAGTTTCCTTCAATTCTACCCCAAAAAGTTCCAAGTTTGAGGTATGTGGGTCTTCATCCATGGAGCCCAACCTTCTCATTGTATGAAAATTGTATGATTTCAAGTTATATTACTTATGGGTATCTCTTATTATGAATTATGAATGTAAATTATGTTGAATTTTATCAAGCATTGATTGATTATGTATGATTACCCATTTTAAGCTCATACCATGAGTTGATTTATATCTATTCAAGTTATGCATGACGTGAACTATGAAAACTATGAACTATTATAAATTTTGAACTGAATTTCAAGATACCCAAAATGAGGATTTTACTACAGTATTGGTGCATTGATTTATATGCACTTTACTCATTCTTGTTATACTCTTGAATTGCATGATTTTGAATAAGTTTCATGAACCCACCATGTGTTTGATTAAATTATATGACAAGAATTCTTAAGTTGTTGATGAACTATTGTATGATTTTCAAGTCAAGTTATTTCATGATAATGATGGCCTTCCAAGCATATATTAAATTCATGAAAAGTATCTATGATCTTACAAGTGACAAGTTGAGCCCTATTTCAAGATTTTATCCTCTTGTGAGCTATTCATGTCAAGTTGAGGGATCAAGCATGATTACTATTTTACCCTCATGTTCAAGTTCAAGTTAAGCTCACTAGAAGAGGTCAATCATGTTAATGAGCTACTCATGTCATGATTCATGTCTCTTACAAGTTATGCATGCTATGACTAAACTCATTATTATTTTAAGTATTTAATGAGATTAGACTTAGCACCGATTGAGGCTTAAGATGGGGGCTCGACTCAAGGGGTCCTTATATAAAGTCTTTAGTCTTGAAATTATGTGCCACCATAGGATGATATTATCTCCTTAAATAGGCTTTACTAGGGGATCCATCTAGTTCATATTATCATGTTATCATGTTTGGTTTATCTTGGCAAGTAGACCACACATTATAGAGGGGATGTCATTCCTCATCCCCTTATCGAGGAGGTGTCATGCATTGTCACCTTACAGAGGGGGTACCATGCCTTGGATTCTAAGTAGTATAGCTTAGTGTATGTCGGTTCAAGTATCCTCCCATATATGTATGATATATTATGCAAGTTAAAGGTTTTACACGCATGTTTTATTACAAGCATAATCATACATGTCATGTTGAGATTATATTCATTGCTTATATATATGCATTTTGAATATTATGGTTTATGTCCTTGTTGCATTGCACCCCACATAATTAGTACATTCCAAGTACTAACGTATACACTATGCCTACATGATATTACCATGTAGGGAACGGAGCTCCTACCGATCATCCTCCTCCACGTGGCTAGTTCGATTTTTGAAGAAAGCTTTTGGTGAGTCATCAACTCCGAGGATAATATCTATTTTATTCATGCTATGTTGAGACTTGTTCCTTATGTTGGATACTTATTATCATAAGGGTTAGCCCGAAAGTGTCTTGGCCCCTGCTCCATTGTTAAGTAGAGGTGTTGTTGGTACTCTATCTGTGCATGCTTATGCATTTGATTTTTCTTATGTTTTTATGATTATAAAGACTTCATTTAGTCCCGCTTCCCTTTTTATAATTGACTCTTGTTATTGTCTTATTTTCATTTTCGTAACCAAGGATGTGTATATGATATGCTCAGAGGCTTATTTGGGATGTCTTCGAACTTTTTTTCATCGTGTCACGTCTAGTCCCTAGGCTTGGGTTGTGAGATCACTACAAATTTAGTAAATACAACTACTAATAGGGCTATCACTAAGTATATTCAATGATATCAAGCTAAACCATTTTGCTAAGCGAGAGTCATTCTCAATACAAGGTAAAAAGGTGGTCTCACATTCAAATAATGGACCGTTGAATGCTTTCTACAGTAATGAATAGTGACCCAGAAGATAAAGAGTCTTTCCCTCTTTTTCTTAAATGAGCATTAACACTCAGTCTTCTTCTCCCTCACTCTCTCTTTCTTCACTCGCACTCACTCCTCTCACTCACCACTTGTACGCCATTTTTTCTTTTATTTTCTTTTCTTCTTTCTCTTCGGAATTGATGAGTTCGACCTCACCATCATATTGTGCTTCACCATTCATTACATATAGAGTTCTAGGTATACTCTTTGCCTTTTGATGTCTTGGTGCTTGTTGTGATATTAGCTTGAGTATCTTATGATTATGTGTCGATCAAGTTGAAATTTTTGAGGAATTATTGATTTCTTGTTGGGTTTATGATAGGTTTACATGTATAGGGGATGAGCGCATGATAGAAATGCTAGAGGGTTAGGTTTAAGCGGCTATCGCTTACCCTATGATAGATAGAGTGACACTATTCTTAAGGGCAAGTCATCGTCCAGGCTACCTTGAACATTGAAAGACTTGTTTGATTGATTGTTGGGCATAGTTTAGTTTATCTTAGCTGTTTAGGAGATGTGGGGTGCATGCTACTACTGTGAGTTGGAAGTATTCAATTTGACCATCGACGACTATTGGATGATACACCGATCACCCCTATTTATCATCTTTATAGCACACCCTTTTACATTTGATCTCTGTGATATTAGGTGATCGAAAAGTGATCACCAAAGCAATTTGGCAATCAGCACCTGTCCCCTATTGGTTTCTATCATTTTCGGCGAAGGTAAGTTAGACCACTATTCTAACTCGATGAGTCTGATAAGTATTCTAACTCACTTTGAGTGCTCGATGTTTCCTCGAAATGGATACTTGTTATTTATTCGTAAAAGTTACAAATCTTGTTTTACAGGTCAATTCCAATCAACGGCTCTAACAAGAAAGGGTGTGATGTAATTTGGGAAGAAAATAGTCATGTTATGCCCACAAACCCTCGGGCCTTTAAGTCCCCTGGAATACAAGAAGAACAGATCCATCTTTAAAGGATTAGTAAGAAATGCAACCTCCAAGTCTAATTCAAAGGTAATATTTTCAAAAATATGTGTAACGCCATGGAGGACCCTCTAGCAGTAGCTACTTAGAAGACTAGAGAGAAGTCTTTGGCCGACCAACTTGAAGCCAAGAGGGCAAAGAACAAAGCAAGTAGTGAAAGAAAGTTCGCTCAGATACAACCTTACATCCCTGTAAGAATATCAGCACATCCAAGGAAACCCGACTTATTTGAGCTCCCATCAGTCCCAACCATAGTGCATCACGACACACGTCAGGGGATTCTTTAACTCAATCACCGTTGCTTCAGTTTTAACTTTTGTTTATTTACATTAAGGACAATGTTTCAGTTGTAGGGTGGGGTGAGTTGAATTTTATCTCACTTTTGATTTGTGTTATTTGTACTGCCTCTAGAGTTGGGAATTGGTAGGTCTGATGGTTGAGGTGTAATTAAATTATAAATAAAATTCTAATTTGGGTTGTAATATAGTAATATTTATTTTTATTATTTCTTTTGTTTTTCTTGTTGAATGGATGAATGATTGAAAATTTCATTCAAACCCCATTTATAAATGACAAGCATGCAAACGTAATATCGTGTCTATAGTCTTTAGCAATTCTTGCATTAATGGTCCATATCTTTGATTTGGATAGTGCCATGGACTAGGAGCATGTACTCACTAATTAGTTCATTCTTGATAAATCAATCCCCGAATGGATTTGAGGAATCTTGAGTTGACTATTTTAGCAATTGAGCTTTGATATGCGATGATCAAAAAATTGCAAGTGGGTTGCCATTGCTTGATTGGAAAGCCATTTTTCCAATGTGGGATTAGTTATCCTGTTGAAATGCTTGTATTGCATCATCTGGAACTTGTCTGATTTGTCTTGAGAAGTGACTTGGTTAATTTCAAATTAGGATAGGACCTTAGGCCTTCTTTGGTTCTATTAGTCCAATTTGTCCATAGTGGCATCCATCGGCAGTGAAGTGAATCCTTAGTGAACCCCTTTTGAGCCTTGATCCATTTTTTGGAAACCTTGTAACCTTGACCTATTTTTATGAAAGACAAGTCTTTTTTGTTCCTTACAAATTCCTCCTTGAACTCAAAAGTAAAGCAGTGGCAAAAGGCAAAGTTGGGGGTGCTTACTAGGAAGAAAAAAGTGGCTCCCATGAAAGGATCGGAAAAAGAAGGGTAAGAATGAAAGAAAGACATCAAGGAGTCCTAGAAGAAAAATGAAAAGAAAAAGTAAGAAACAAAAAGTTTGAAAATTGAAGACACTCCAATAACAAAACAAAAAGAGGGAAAGAAAGTCTTATTATAAAAGAAAAGACAAACGGGAGACACTTAGGATGGTGAATCAAAATGCAAAAGAGATGGAAAGAATGAGATGAATAAAAAAGGACCTTAGTGCTTGAAAAGTCCTTTACCCTACATTACAGTCCTAAAAAAGTCCTTTGGGTTCCTAATCCGAAAGAAAGTCAAGTGAACTCCAAATGAGTATAAGGGCAAGCCTATAAGTTGAAGCTTACATGCTATTTCTCATTTAGGAGGTGAGATCTAAAGAGATACTCTATAAAGCAATGACATAATCTTAAGTGTTCAGGATCTTCTTAGTCGTGAGGGCAAATAGTGATATTTTTGGGCAGTGATTAGTAGCTCCATGAGCAATTGTGAGAATAAGCATGTTTTGATTACTCCTTAGTAATCTTTTAAGGCTTCGAGGTCACATAATTAGTTTATGGAAGTTCGAGAAAGGATGAAAAAGGTGAAAATGTATGTGTTGCTCCTTGTGGCCCTATTTGCAAGCTCTGGTTTGGCTAGATTGTTGTTTGATTTGCTTAAGGGTAAGCAAAGGCATAAGTTGGGGGTGATGGTGAGTCCATATTTTGGACTCATCTTGGGGATAAATTACAAGTAAATATTATCGTTAGTGAGCTAATAATTCTAGTTGCTAAAAAATATTTATGTGTTATGATAGAAAATGGAGTTAAAAATGCACAAAGGGCAAGAATTGGTGGCATGTTGGAAAGTGAGCAAAAGTACTAAAAAGGCGTTGAAAAGTGGTCTCACCGACATACTCGGTGATATGCCGAATGCTAAAGAAAATCGCCTAACTATGCAATAATCAAGGATTTAAGACAAGTTAGAAGTGTGGTCAGGATCAATGTCACAAATACTACTTGGAAAAACTCTGAAGTGCAGAAGTGATTGCCTAAAATTGCATCACCCAAAGCCCCAAAATACTCACAGAAAGGCAATATAAAGAATATTTCATCGCATTATTTAATTGGAAAGGCAGAGAAAAGAGTCATCGCCTAATATTAGAGTTGGAAAAGCCTCATAAAAATGCATAGAAAATCAGTCAAGTGCACATTTGGCGTATCGACAAAGTGCTCGGCGATGGTCGGCCTTGACCGTTAAACGATATTTTGCAGCACAAATTTTCATGCATTTGTATGGAGTATACAAGTAGTTTTAGAAAGGATATTGTAGATCAGTTATTCATTCCATATCAGAACAATTAGTCTATAGTAGTAATACATAGGGTTTTACTCTTAAAGTACAAGGCTAGTGTTTTGAAGCTTTTGAGCATCAAATTGGAGAAGATTATCTAGTGATAATCAACTAATTTGTGCTCAATCTTATTACCTATGCCTTCTGCTGCTATGTATGGTATTTAATCTTTAATTTCTAACATGTGTGGCTAAAAAGCCCCATGTTGGGAGTGTGCTTTGATATGGGTGTTTGATTTATTTGTTAGGTTTGTGATATTTTGGCTTATTTGTAGTTGATTTGAATGAATTTTTATCTCTTCTAAGTTTAATGTATAAATTTCGAGGTTGCAAACCTAGGGTGTTGTTTTAGATATCTGATTATTTCTTACCTGGAACACTTAGAGTGTGGAATGTATATAATGGCCACAAACCTTATGGGATTTTAGTTGATATCCATATTTATGGATTCAATGGCCAAGGTAGTAGGTGTTTTGCTCCACGTTTTCGACTAAGCGTGTCCTCGGTGATCTGCGTATGATATCTTAGCTGATTCATGCAAAACACTTATTTATCATAGGTGATTTGGGTTACAAGAAACCTATCCTATTCACTTAATATCAACTCATGTAGTCAAGTATCTAGACCCATTTGATAGATAGATTCCCATATTTGCACATCCCCAATATTTTCCCTTAATAGTTGTTTAATTCGTCGATTAGAACTTGTTAACTGAACTCTATTTAAATTATTGCAACCCCCTAGATCTTACAATTACTTGGTCTAATGATTCACTTCCACCTTAAACTACGATTCCCGGTGGGATCGACCCCAACCTAATAAGTTGGGTTATTATGCTGATGACGATCGCTCCTTTTCCCTTTGAGTAGTCAGGTTGATCAACAAGGGACATGCATATTAAATTCTCATAAAACCTATGTAAATCAACATAAAAAGATTCAAATAGTGATAAAATCATCAATTGAAATCAACTCATAACTTGATTTCATCAAATTGAAGCTAAATCACAAGACCCACTTGCAAATCATACTTAGAAATCATGAAACCAAAGAAATAGATTTTGGGGCTTCATGATTAGAGGACAATCATCACCACACATACCTTGATGAATTTAGGAAGATTAAGATGAAATATACTTGAACTTGGTGCACCCTTGAATTCTTAGCTTGAATCTTCAAGCTTGGCTTGAATGGAGTTTAGGAATTTGAATTCTAGAGTTTAAGTATTGGAAATAGAATGAAGTGAATAAAATGACTAAGGCATGACTTAGGGGTCTTAGAATAGGTGTAAAAGTCTTAAAAGATCAAGGGTTCAGGACAAAGTATGCAAACTACCCTTAATTAAATGGGCCAAAAATTGACAAACTGCACTGCAAGCCACCCTACACGGACCGTGGTGAACATCATTTGCCATGAGGGGGTTTGGGGTGAGCCTACTTGGGAAAAACATGGGCATTCGAGTGAAGGTTTCCCTCCACGAGACCCTCGATAGGTCGTGGTGTGCACCATGGACCATGGAGGGTCCTATGGTGGAACTCTTCATTGAAAACCTACAAGGCAGCCTTCCTTTTGACCAAGACCATCTCCAAGGCACCCTATACGATTCTTGGAGTGCACCACATTTCATAAAGGGTTCCTTAAAGGGGACCATTGGCCAAAACTTTAAGGAACCTTAAGTCAAGTTGGAACCAGCCCCAATAGGACCTCCATGTGACACACCATGGCCAGTGGTGTGCACCACAAGTTGTGGTATTGTTCTTAATGAGCATCCTAGGCCAAATGCCATCTAAAATTGATTTTCAAGCAACGTTAAGGTCTCTAGAGGTCCATCTTCTTACATCGTATCTCCGTTGGTAATATTCATCCTCGATTGTGCTAGAATACAACTTGAAAAGCTTGACTTAAACATGAAAGTACAATGCATAATTCAACTTTTAAAACCTTAAATCATCAAATCTATGCTAAACCATCATTCAAATCATTTTTGTGCACATGTATGCATGTCATGGCATGAAAACATATGCATGAAGAAATTAGGATCATTTGAATAAGAAGAACCTAGTACCTTAAGCTTGAGTAGATTGGAATAAATAAGGGATATCACTTCATTATGTTTGATTCCACCTCGTATGTAGCACTCTCCATATGTTAGTTCTCTATTGCACTTTAATTGAACCAATGTCTTTGTAGCAAAGCCAATTCACTTTCCTATCCAAGATCTCACACTGATACTTCCTCATAAGTCAAGCTCTCTTCAACATCAGAACTTTCCAATGGCACAATCGAGCTAGGATCACCTACCAACTTCCTTAGCAAAGAAATATGTAAAATCGTGTGGATGGAACTCATATCCAAAAGAAAATCTAATGGATAAGCCACATTGTCAATACTCTCATCAATCTCATATGGGATTATATACTGGAGACTTAACTTGTAATTTTTACCAAAATACATCATATTTGATAGGTGAAACCTTCACATACACATAATCACCGATAAGGAACTAAAGGTCCCTCTTCCTAATATCCGAATGGGACTTTTCACAACTTAAGCCATTTTCAACCTCTCTCTAGTCAACTTCACCTTCCCCATAGCCTCCAATGCTAAGTCAGCACCAATTAATGCCATATCACCTATCTCAAACCATCCACCGGGGATCTACATCTTCCATACAAAGATTCAAATGATGTCCTCCCAATGCTAACATGATAATTATGGTTGCAAAGTCAATCAGCAGTAGATGATCATCCCAATTCCCTTTAAACTCCAATACACAAGTTCTGAACATGTCTTCCAAAGTTTGAAGTTTTCTCTCAGCTTATCCATTAGTTGGATGATAGAAAGTGGTGCTAAACTTCACCTTAGTAACAAACCATTTCTGAAACCATCTCCAAAAGTGAGAAGTAAATTGGGTATCACAATCCAATATAATAAACATAAGGACACTATATAATCTAACCAACTCCTGAATATATCACTTGGCATAATCGTTAATATTAAAAGTACTTTTCATAGGTAAGAAGTGGGCTGATTTGGTCATTCGATCAACAATTACCAAAATAGTGTCAAATTACTTTCAGGTATGGGGCAACCCAATCACAAAGTCTGTATTCACATACTCTTATTTCCAAGTAGGGATCTCAATGTATTGAGCAAAACCATTAGACCTTTGGTTCTCTACCTTCACTTGTTGAAAATTAGGACACTCAAATATGAACTTAGCTATGTCTTTCTTCATACTGTGCCATAACTGCACTTCCCTCAAGTCTTGATACATCTTGGTGGATCTTGAATGTATAAAATAAGAAAAGTTATGGGTCTCTCTCCAAATCACCTCTCTAAGGCCATCAACATCTGAAACACACAATCAATTATGGTATCTAAGCATACCATCTCCCCATCGGGAAAAATCTCTATCTTATTTTTGGCAACTAACCGCTTCACCTCAACCAATGATGGTTCTAAGTCTTGCTTTACCTTGAAATCAACAATCACAAAAGACTCAGCCCTATTCTGAATACGAACGCAACTATCATTAGAATCAGCCAACCTAACACCAAAACTAGCCAAATGGTGCACATCCTTCCCTAACTCTTTCTTTGTCTCATCAATATGAACCACGTAGATAGTTTATGAAGATCAATGGCTACAATATTTGTGTTTCTGAGATGATTAAGAAGCTCCAGATATCTCCTTTGTATCAAGTTAAGATATCTTTTGTCACGCCCCAAAGTCCCGTTAGGGCGGACTGGAACCCGTTGCCGATAAGGCTCACGAGAACCAACCTATAACTATGTGCTTTCTATATATACTATAAGGGGTTTCTGTATTTGACATGCCTTTAAGAAGATAAATAATGATAACAAGCCAAAAGAAAATGCATATGACTAGGCCGTTGGGGCCACGGTATTTAAAGTACGAGTCATGACCAAACTTTACTTTACAAAGACTATAAAGCCTCTAAATAAAGAAACACATCTGATAAGGGATGGTACAGGCCCCGCCTCAACAAACTGACCAATAAAATATGTAAGCTATAGACATATACAAAGCCCCAAAGCAACCTGGAGCTTGGTGATAGCAGCTGAATATCCTGTACTCCTACTAGGGAGATCTACTAGCACCTGTACCTGCAACATAAAATGCAGGTCCCCCGTAAAGGACATCAATACAAGATAATGTACTAAGTATGTAAGGCAGGAAACACTGTATATGATAGAACAACTCAAGTGAAACTGTACACTGGTGTAGCATAAAAGACCACCTTTAGTTATACTGTGGAATTATGTACTTTATATTACTTTATATTAATTTACCTTTACTTTAGAATTTGTAATGTAAAATCTATGCACAACATTAATACAAATGACGAACTAATCAATGGTGAACTATATCGTGTTCGTCCCTCGCTAAGTTCTTCCTTAAACCCTGGGGCTACCCCTTCCTCCCCCCCTCCCCCCCCATAATAAGATGTTTCCCTGGATAGGTGATTATTCCACCCCTCGGGATATCGGGAAAGTCCCTTTGCTAGGCTCTTCCTTAACCCCTTCGGGCTACCACCTGTGATAGGATCGTCCCTGGCTAGGTATTACTTCCACCCCCTCGGGCTACCACTTATCAAAATTATATACTTTATCTTTTAATTACCTTTGAGATGGTTCTTTTGGTGGTCACCATATTGGAGTTGTAGGACTGTATAAGTAGTATGTGACATGTAGATAATCATACAAAACAATATGACAAATAAAAGATTACATTGGATAAACAATGAAATGCATATGATATGGAACAACTTGTGAACTTTATTCCATAACAAGGACTCATGTAACTTGGTATCCAAGAATCTATGCAGTTTTAAAGATGACTATGTATGGAATCATATGAACATGTACAAAAGTGGAGACATGGTTAATAGTTTTGTTTCGGAGTTGGTGAATGCCTTTATGTACCAAGGAGAGATCTATGTTTCATGCCAAGTAATACAAAATCAAGTAGCCTTACATACCTCATTGTATGACCTCGTTACTACCTCGAGATAACCTTCCCTTCCTCCAAATACTTATCTAAAACATAGTACGTGATAAAACTAACATTAATAGCCAATAGATACACCTTTGCATCCCAATCACATAAGAAAATAATACATGGGCAGCAAGTGGGTGATTATAAGCCCAAGCGTATTCCTTTAACCTTTTCGCCCCTAATCGTATTTTCAAATACACATTAGCATGTACACATAATGTAAAGCCTATTTAATGTCATAACAGTCTTACAACAGCCCATGAAGCACATCACATCACAATTCCGCATAATCTAAAAATGGACAGCATAACGCTACCTTCCTTCGCTATATTTCGACGTTGACAACTCCAAACTTATTCCAAATTTAACCAAACTATTCCAGTAACATTTACACATATAATAGACCTAAAACAGTATTATAATAGCACTTAAGAAGTCATGAAGGATGTGAGCTAATAGACTTACATACAACAGCCCACAAGTTCCAATCAACACTACACTTAAGATAACTCGATAAAACGCGCTTGTTAAATGAAACCAAAATTAGGGAAACAACTTTAGG
>JAOTQJ010157609.1:0-29170 GCA_025642045.1 Solanum sejunctum | reverse complement strand
TGATTCCACAACATAACTAAGGGTGGTCCCTGATCTTCCACAGATGCATAGTTTCATTTGACTTGTTACTTTATATACAGTATATCCTACCTTACATACTCAGTACATTATCCCGTACTGACATCCCTTACTCACACTTTAGAAAGCGTGGCCCCAACGGCCTAGTCATATGCATTTCCTTTTGGCTTTGTTATCACTATTTATCTGCTTAAAGGCATGTCAAACATAGAAACCCCTTATAATTTGTAGAAAATACATATAGTTACAGGTTGGTTCTCCTAAGCCTTATCGGCAACGGGTG
Source organism: Solanum sejunctum (assembly GCA_025642045.1). Taxonomy (NCBI): domain Eukaryota; kingdom Viridiplantae; phylum Streptophyta; class Magnoliopsida; order Solanales; family Solanaceae; genus Solanum; species Solanum sejunctum. Next base: position 28,869 of record JAOTQJ010157609.1, on the reverse strand, counting down.
CCGGTCCGCCCAACGGGACTTTAGGGCGTGACAGTTATAGTAACAATGAGGTCCCTTATCCCCTTTTTCCCCTTTTAAATATCTTCTCTTATTGTCATTTTAATGTTCTTCCACAACCAAGGATGTTTAATGATATGCAAAGAGGCTTTTTAGGATTTGTTCGGGTTCCCCATTCGTCGGTCATGACTATGCCCTAGGCACGAGTCGTGACTATGATTGAGGCTTATACCCTCAACAAGGTGTGGTGAACTTGCAACACCATAGGAACTTTCCATAGATTCAATGCATAGATACAATCCTATAACTCATCGTAATGTCATTAGAGTTATAAACCATGCAATAGATCATCAATAACTCAAGAATCCTTGTCAAGATATTTTATCAAACACTTGGCGGATGTGTAATGTAAGTTCAAAATCTTGCAATTCGAGAGAGAAATATTATGATAAAACTCAATGTAAATCAACCACCAACACATATTAAAACCCTAATGAAAGATACCTTGAGATCTATCATTAAATCTCCTACTAGATCATAGTTGCGTAGCTCAAAACATGCATAGTCAAAATAGACAAACCATCTCATCATGTGTTTCCAATCAAAATTTAATAAAACCCAAACATAATTTGTAATCATGATTTATAATAAGTAATACCCATGAGTAATGCAACTTGAAAAATGTAGTTTTCATTAAAAGAGAAGGTTGGGTTCCATTGGTGAAATTCTCATAAACATGTAATTCTCTCATGTAATTTTATAAATATAGAACTTAGCGGGGGCCAAGAAAAGCAACCAGACTCACCCTCATAATAATAACAATAGGAAATCCAAGTATACAAGATATAGTCTAAGCATAAGTATGAGAGAAAATAGATATTGTCCCTGGACTTAAGGACTCACCCAAAGCTAACTTGAACAATCCGTCTAGCTATATGGAGGAGAATCAATAGGAGCTCTGGTTCCTACATGGTAATATCATGTGGGCATAGAGTATACGTTAGTACATTTGAATGTACTAAGTATGTAGAATGCAATGCAACAAGAGATAGGCAACATAATCTAAATGCATAAATATAGGCAATGGATAGCATAATAACAATATAGCATGTACGAATCATACTTGAAATAAAATCAAGCTTATAGAGAACGTAATACATGTGCAAGAAGAGACCATCATTGTAGGATTCATAGTCTATTGAGGTATCAAACCCTCAATTGGTTAGTGAATCGTCTCATCCTACCAGCCATGGTGATTGAGGTACCAACCCCTCAATTGGTTGGTGGACCATCTCACCCTACCACCCATGGTGATTGAGGTACCAACTCCTCAATTGGTTGCCAAGGTATAAACCCCTTGACATAATTGGTGTATTTTCTCACCCTACAACCCATGGTGATTCAGGTACCAACCCCTCAACCTAGTTATCAAGGTATAAAACCCTCGACATGGTTGGTGGATCATCTCACCCTACCACCTATGGTGGCTGAGGTACTAACCCCTTAAACCGGTTATCAAAGTACAAACAGGACATGGCTGGTGGAACGTCTCACCTACCACCTACAGTGATTGAGATACCAACCCCTCAACTCTATTATCAAGGTACAAACTCATCTACATGGTTACCTGAGCTCACAATCCCTCGAGTAGGGCATGGTCAATTCCCAATATGATATAGTAGAATATCATATACATATATTCCTTTGATCATCATAAAGTCATTAAACTCATAATACATACATTGGACCTTCGATTCCTCAAGAAATCATACCAAGATATTTTATCAAACACATGGCAAGTGTAAAACTATGCAATTTACGGATGAAATAATGCAAGAAAATTCAATGTAAAACTATCCATCCATACTTGGTAACACCAACAGGCTATATACATCAAAACTCTTCATCAGATCCCACTATGGATCTTATATTCATAGCTTAAAACATGCTAAAACAATCACAATTTCACAAAGCACCAACATAGTTTATACTCTAATTCGTAATAAGGAAGTCTCATAAGTAAATCAACATGAAATCATGCAATTTAGGTAAAAAGGAAGCTTGGGCACTAAGGGTGAAAGGACCCATTGGTTGAAACCTTTATAGACCTTAAAGAATTCCTTGATGAAGATATGAATGGAGACTTAAAGCTTGGATGAATACCTTAAGATTCAGAAGGGTTTGAGAGAGTACTGAGGAATGCCTTGAATGATATGAAGGTGAAATATAGCAAAGAATAGGGGCATTTTCTGTATACAAAGGTTTAGGCCCAATAACTAAAGTCTTGGACCGAACTAAAAACTAGCAACAATTTAAAAACTGTGGTTAGCCAGGGGCACGGAGAGATCTCTGGAAATCGCATTTTGCAATTTCTAAATTTTGATATGGTTGCTCTAAAATTAGGGTTAGACCTACTTACCATACAATTTTACCCCTTGAACAATAATTTTAAGTTAGATTTTCAATATCACGCACAGATTTTGAGATACATGAAAATTATGATTGTAGGTACTTCCGAGGCATAGTTTCGGGCATTTTTTGGGTTCGTTTCCATATCTCTCCCTTGGGAACATACATCTCTAAATGTCAAAGAAAGGTATATGAGACACGTAAATAAGATAATTTTCTTCTCACATAAGGATGCAACAATGCACTCAAACATCATTTCAAAAATCTCAACTTAAGTATCAAAATCACCATGAACTTGTCAACTTAAACATAAATGCATGCAAAGGATATAAAGGATGAAAAGTAAGACTTGGAATCATAAAAAAGACTTGACATGTTAACATAAGATTGAATAGAATGAAAGAGATATGGATAATACTTTGCCATGCCAGCTCTGGCTACCTGAGAGACTATTGACTTGACGATTCTTCCAATGGGCCTCGACGAACACTACATCCTTATTAATCAACTCCTCCCATACATCCTTCCAATATCTCCACTGAGATCTTCTCCTAAGTCAACTTATGCTCCACAACCTCAATGAGTTCTATAGCAGTTGAGTCACTATCACATTTACCTAGATGTAGGAAGAACCAGACGATCCATATCCCTATTCAAAAACAACTCCAATTCGTATTTACCCTTAAAAATCCTCCTCAACACTCTCTGAGAACCTACAAACCACAAACTCAATTCCCTCTGTTGCCAAACCGGATCACACTCTTCATGGGTGAAACCTCCAAAAAGATGCAATCACCAACTTTAAATTCAAGATCCCTTCTCCTCATATTGGCATAGGATTTTTGACAACTTTGGGATGTTTTCAACCTTCCCCTAATAAACCTCACCTTCTCCATAGACTCCACAACTAAACCCAAACCTAACAAAGTAATTTCACCCATTTCAAACCACCCAATCGGTGATCTATAATACCTATCGTAGATGGCCTCTAAAGGAACCATACTAATTCTAAAACGATAGTTATTATTAGTCTCATCCAAAACCCTCTTTCTCAAATCATCCTCACTAGGCACACATAACCTATTTTGGTACCTAAGGACACTATATTCCCCTTGGGAGAAACACTCCACCTTCCCATCACTAACCAAGGCCTTCAATTCTAACAAGGAGAAATCAAGATCTTGCTTTACTTCTACCTCATCAACCAAGGAAGACTTTTGAACTGCCAACAACTCTAATACAGCCATAGTCAACTGGTGGACCTTCCTAGTCACCCCTCTGCTACCACCATCAGCATGAACTAGTCTACCTATGGACACCCTACTCAAAGCACTGACCTCAACATTAGCCCTGCAGAGGTGGTAATGCACACTCTTATCATAATCCTCTAGGAGTTCTAACCACCTTCTTATTACCCTCAATTCACACCTATCATATGTATCAAACAACCACTCATCTCCCAAAACTTACAACTCTACTCCAAAATGATTCAAGCTATAAATAAAAATGAGACTCCATCACTAGAGGTCACTACAAACATGCCAAGGTAGGGTTTTTAAGACCCTATTTATGAAACCTATTAACATATCGATGCATTAGTCAACCAGTCAATGCTACCATGACTAAAAATGCTCACTCCTAGTCCGAAAGACAATTAGGGATATCACCTAACCTCATCCTCACTTGGAGACAAAATCCAAAAGAAAGATCAATCTTAGAGAAGTGACTAGCCCATTGTAGTTGACCAAATAGATCGTCTATCCTTAACCATCTTATTACACCTTACTGGTTCTATACTCATTGGAAGTGTCATATGAATGGACTTAAACCACCCCAAGACCACCAACTCATCAAGTCAAATTCATCCAAGTTCACAATATAAAACTCTATGCAATAAGAACATGGGGAAAACTTTATAGACCTTCTAGTCACAACACACTTGCTCCATGATAGACCTTTTAGTCACAACAGGCTCACGTCACCATTCGGGACACACATGAAACTTTTGAATGAAAAGGAATGACAAAAGAAATAGCAACTCTTAGACTTATCAAATCACTCTACTCAAAATAGCAGTCAAAATATTAGCCATACTTAGGGTCAACTAAGTTATAGGAGAAGAAATAGAAGAGGGCCTATTCATAAACTCTTGTAATAACCCGCTAAGCCCAAGAAGCTCCTAATATCTGATGAAATTAAAGGTCTATTCAAACCCTCAATAACACATGACCTAGGAAGGCAACCTCGTGCAACCAAAACTCTCACTTCTAATGCTTAGCATATAACTTCTCTTCCCTAAACTTTGTAGTGCTAACCTCAAATGACTCATATGCTCCGCCTCACTTGGGAAACAAACTACATATCAACACTAAAACTACTATAAACCTAATAAGGTAAGGACTAAAGACTATTTATGAGACTTATAGACATAGTCGGTGCACCAGTCAAACCAAAAGATACTATCCCAAATTCAAAATGTATGGAAGGATATTCAAGGGCTCATTTATCACAAGAAAAACCCAATAGAAATGACTTAGGTTCAACACCCCAAATTCTTACAAGATGATAAAATACAACCCCTAGAGATCAATTGTAACTTAAGACAAAGAACAGACTTATCCCCTCACAACCACATTACAAGTCCCGACTCAAGGATGGGTTTATTAGGGAATTAGAATCTAACTCAATGAGTTCTACTATCAAAGAAGACACAATATGCATGCAACTAATTATTCCCATGTATGACTTCAAATCTACCAAATCAACTCCAACAAGACACAAGGCAAGACCTAATGCAATATGAACACGGAACAATACCTATGAACTTTCTAACAACAATAGACCCAACGAAGGGGTAGATTCCAATTGTTCACACAACAACTCGGGGCGGACTTGAAGCCCACTAGTAATAAGAAGGAATAATGAAAGAGATAGTGGCACCCGTGCCCATCAATGCATACACATCAAAGAAAAAGGAAATTTTAACATACCGGTAGCCACATCCACTCCTTGAGCCTCTTGATTAACATGATCACCTTGCCTTGTGGTCGGCTATTTTTACCTTTGTTGTGAGCATGTGGACAATCCAAAATTTTGTAGCCTATCTCACCACACCCAAAGCATGCATTTGTGTTACTCAAACATGCGCCACTATAATTCCTCCCACATTTTGGGCATCTAAGATGAGTCACGCCAGCATCACCCCCTTTACTCTTATTGCATTTAAGATGGAAATCCATCCTCTTATGCCCCTCTTTATCACAATTGAAGAAAGCATTGGTGACCTCAAACATGGGCCTCTATGGACCTTATCATATGTTGGACACATAACATAACCTCTATCTTAGGGACTTTGGAAATTTCCTTTAAAACGAGCCCTTTTGGCCCCAGTCTCCTCCCTCTTACCACCTGAAGTCTTAGGGGTCACTCACTTGTTGATTAAGTTGAGTTGTCAACTTTGTCATCGCTTTGGTCAATACTCATAGAGCATCGTAAACCTCCATATTCGATAGATCACCGTGTTGAGTAGCTTGAGACATATTCTAAAACACAAAGATTAAAATAAGAAATAACTTAGGGGACTTAACTCTATCGCATGACTTAGATCAAGAAGAAAGGAAATATTTTCTAAAATGCCTCATAGTCTCCCATTCATAGTTGTGGCATGCTCCACAACCATGAATAAGACTCTAATTGACACAATATGTTGGACTCCGAGGATCATTAATAATTTAGTGATCTGATACCAAGTTTGTCATGACCCAAACAAGGGACTAGATATGACACGACGCATAAGGGACCCGAAGGAATCCTAAGCAAGCTTCATAACATATCATTACACATCCTTGGTTGCGGAAGCAATTAAACACAATTAAAAGTAAGAAATAAGGGCATATAGTCTAAGGGAAAACCTTCATTTTGTAAAAAATCAAGGGAGTCAAAGAGGGATTCAAGCCCATAACATCATTACATAACTTGTCCAACAGCACCTCTAGACATAGAACTTAGTGGGGGCCAAGAAAAGCAACCGGGCTCACCCTCATAATATTGACAATAGGTAATCCAAGTATACAAGATATACAGTCTAAACATATGCATGAGAGAAGCTAGATATTGTCCCCGGACTTGAGGACTCACCAAAAGCTAACTTGAACAATCTATCTAGCCACATGTAGGAGAATCAATAGGAGCTCCTGTTCCTATATGATAATATCGTATAAGCATAGAGTATGCAATAGTATAGTTAAATGTATTAAGTATGTAAGATGCAATGCAACAAAAGATAGGCAACATAATCGAAATATATAAATATAAGAAATAGATAACATAATAATAATATGGCATGTATGAATGATGCTTGAAGTAAAATTATGCTAATAGAGAACATAATGCATGTTCAAGAAGAGACTATCATTATAGGATGCATAGTATATTGAGGTACCAACCCCTCAATTAGTTGGTGGATCGTCTCACTCTACCACCCATGGTGATTGAGGTACCAATTCCTCAATTAGTTATCAATTTACAAACCCTTCGACATGGTTGATAGATCATCTCACCCTACCACCAATGGTGATTAAGGTACTACCCCTTAACCTAGTTATCAAGGTACAAATCCCTCAAAATGTTTGGTGGATCGTCTCAACTTACCACCCATAGTGATTGAGGTACTCAACCTAGTTATCAAGGTACAAGCCCTTTGACATGGTTACCCAAGCTTATAACCCCGCGAGTGGGGCATGGTCAATTCCCAATATGATATAGGAGAATATCATATACATATATTCCTTTCATCATCATAAAGTCATTAAACTCATAAGACATGCATTGGACCTTCAATTTCTCAAGAAATCATAACCGGACACTTTATCAAACACTTGGCAGGTGTGTAATGCTACTGTACAACCATGCAATTTTGGGATGAAATTATGCAAGAAAATTCAATGTGAAACTATTTATCCATACTTAGTTATACCCTCAAGCGATATACATCAAAACCTTTTATCAAACCTCATAATAAATCTTTGATTTATAGCTCAAAACATGCTAAAATAGTCAAAATTTCATGAAACCCCAACATAGTTTATAGTCTAATTTATAATAAGTAAGACCTATAAGTAAATCAACTTGAAATCATGCTATTAGGTAAAAAGGAAGCTTGGGGAGCCATGGAAGCTTGGGCCCCAAGGGTGAAAAGACACATTGGTTGACAGTCGCATACCTTAACTTTGGAGAATTCCTTGAAAAGAATTTGAATGGAGACTTGAAGCTTAGATGAATTTCTTAAGATCTGGAAGAGATTTGGACACTGGAATGTTGAGAGAAAGATTAGTCTAATGGTTTGATAGAGTATTGGGGAATGTTTTGACTGATATGAAGGTGAATACGGCTAAGTATAGATATTTTCACATATGGGAAGGCTTAGGTCCAAGACACAAAAGTATTGGACTGAACTAAAAAGGGGCAACAATTTAACACTATGGCACACCCTTGGAGCTTCGCACTAGGGGTGCAGAGAGCTCTTTGGAAATTTCATTTTGCGATTTCCAAATTTTGATACAGTTGATCTAAAATCGGGGTTAGACACAATCTCCACTCAATTTTGCCCCTTGAAAAAGAATATGAAGTTGATATACATGAAAATTACAATTCAGGAACTTCCTAGACACATTCTTGGTTACTTTTTGGGTCGTTTCAACACCATTGTATTTCTTCGTCCAATTTCAATCAACATTGTTAACCACTATGAGTCCCACTTGTACTAGTCATAGTGAGGACTACGAACTGTACCATAGGCTCGTATGGATGAACTGCAATTTCCCAGATTTTGATTTTGGGAAATTTTAATTACTACAATCATCCCCTATGACTCATAGCTTAGGCTACGAATCATAGTGGGTCTCGTAGGTTCTCAAATTCAGAAAATTTGTTACTTTTTCCCAAAAGCAATCCAACTTGTATTTTCTTCAAAAATAATCACAAAACACATAAAAACCATAAAAAGTTGCATTGAAAACACACAAAATTTCTTATTTTAGGCACCAAATCTGTTGTATTTTGATAGCACATCCGCCCCCTAAAATGAGAGTTGTTGATCATGTTGGCGAGCTTGAAGGAGCTTGCCAAATCGACCCTTTATAGCAAACTTGTACCAACTCAATCTAAAATACATTTTCATACTACGAGCACCCATAGATTATTCAAAAAAATAACATCATGAACATGCACATAGCATACCCACTACCCCAAGCATCATAATTACTCAAACTTCATTAGAAAACAAGGTTTGGGTATTTGATTGACACTAAACCCTTATGAAAATCATCACTAATCGATCATCAGGAAAACATTCCAATCACAAAAATTGGGTTACTTAGACCTTTTTTATTCATTTCAAATTAGTTTCCATTCAAAACTAAGCATGGGCCTGCTTACATAATCCAGCTACATCAAAGCATGTTTTCAGCCCATTTTCACCAAATTAAACATTAATTAGCAAGACCTATGGCATCAATTTTGCACAGGCTATCAAAAATATGCTAACCTTAAAAGTCACCATAACTAGGGTACACATTTAAAATCCGTTTGAGCACATAAGCATGGAGAAAGCATCATAAACAAAATAATAAGCAAGAACAAGTACCCACATTGTATTCATTCCTAGTTGCACCAAATACAAATAAATAAGCTTGAAAATTGGAAAACAAGGGAACATATCTTTCACTGAAGCTTTATAACAAGTAGGAGATGTACAATCAGCATGAACATGCTAGAAAACATGTTAAAATCTTGAAAATCAATGTAAAAAAAGTGAAGGGATCTATGGGTTAGTGAGGAAAAGTAGAGAGAGAAGTGGAATTTGAAGAAGATAAAGTAGATGACTCTATTATTCATGCTTGGGTTTTTTTGCAAGGCATTACATTGCCAAATGATTCGATGAGTCGTAAAGTTCAGCTGAGGGGGAAGGATGACTTTGTGAAGTTGACTTACCTTGTAGACAGGATCAGTGAATCGCTCATTAATCTCTTTGTTGTCCCTTTTAATAGTAGCCCCTATGACAATTTTGGCTTGAAATTTTGCAATCTTCTGTTATTTCACCAATTGTATTGACGACTCACAAATCATCATCCCTGCTTGCCGATCTATCCATCACTTCACATCTTTTCTTTCAACTTAAATACTAAATTCCAATGCTTGTAAACAACAAAATAATATGTAAATACTAATAATTACAAATTAAGCTTGGGTTGCTTCCCAAGAAGCACCTTAGTAATGTCGTGGCATGACTTAGCTAATCATTATTTAACCATCAATATGAGCATGGTCTTTCTTCGAATTTGCAATGGTATCACTTAGAAGACCTCTGTGGTCTTTGGTTTAACTGAGAGGATGTTTAACTCATTTGAGATTTGCATTGTTTAATAGAGGTCGAATGAGATGTGACCCCTTGGTTCAATATTAAGAAGTCACCTTTCATCTCCTTGAGAACCTTGTAAGAACCTTCCATCTTGTTTAAAATTTGAGCCAACATGTCCTTGGTTTGATAGTTTTTTTATTCAGCTTTAGCCTCTCTAACTTTTGTATGCTCATGTGGAGTTGCATTGCGCTCTATTACAGCCTCTCATTCCCTCTAATTCAAATAATAGTCACCGCCTTGATTTAAACCTTGGTTGATGTTTTACCTTTGAAAATTTGGGCGATAAGCACCCATTTGATTGAAGAACTTAATATCTCTATGATACACTGTAGCTTCTTGGGGTAAGTTCTCACTTGCTTCGATATAATTAACTACTTTAGGAACCCTTGTAACATGCTTTGTTAGAAGATAGAGCTATTTCATCATTTCTGCCATATTCTCATCATGTTCTTGGTTCGTTATCATTTCCTCTTTTTATAGGCCCAATATTAGAGGGATAACCATATCATCCCATACCAAGCTCTATCAATTTTTATCATTTCATCCAACAATCAGTTGCTCTAACAAATGTTTCCTTCATTAAACCACTATGAACTAAATTATCAGCAGCAGTCTTGTTAACCACATTAAGAATTTAATAGAAATATTGGAGAAGCAAATGGTGGAGCACTTGGGCATCACACCAAGAGCTTTTTGAAATGAATGCAAATCTCAAGAATCGGTTCTCCCTTCAATCTTTTCAAGTTTTTGATGTTATCCCTCAACTTTAGAATTCTCAAAGGGGGAACAATCTCTTGATAAAAGCATCTATTAGCTCATCTCAAGAAGTAATTGATTTGGCCGAAAATTTGGCCAACCATTTTAAAGCTTCGCTAGTCAACAAGAATGGCAACAACTAAAGACGGATGAACTCTTGAGATACATTCTTAAATGTAAATAGGTTGTACACATCCAAGAAGTTCCTTATATGGTCATGAGGGTCCTCATTCAGTTCTTTACCAAAGAAATCTTTTATTTGTGACAACTATCACATAATTTTGATGACAGAAACATCAAATTTCCTTCAGCTCTAATATTACCCACTACATTCAATCAAGCTTCATTGATAATTATGACATCATCAAGGTTAGCAATGTGTTTATGTTGCCCTGCATTCGAACCAGGCATGCATCCAATTATACTCATATCTTTACCTAATAATTAGTAAACCAACAAAACGAACAGTAAACAAACTCAAACTACTAAAAACTGAATCTCCAAAGAACATCTTCAAAAAAATCTAATGTGATTTCCTCGACAACGATGACATTTTGATATCCTAATGCGATAACACACTATTCACTAGTTCAGGTGTTTGCAGTTGTCAAAAGTATATAACCTAACTTGGAGTCAAGGTCAATCCCAAAGAGAAATGATTTAGATTTTGAATCAAGATGTAATGTTGGTGCTTCAATCTTTCTTAGTATGACGAAATAGCATAAAAAAATAATCTAAAGGTAATTTTTAGGGGAAGTTATCACTAAAACAAAGTAATAAAATCAAACATCAAGACAGTGGCTTTTAGGGAAGATAAATAGACACACAAGTAGTAATTGGCATGGATTTTTAAAAAAATTCTAAGGATAGGGCATGTGGATATAACATTTGATCAAGGCTCTCTCAAACTCAAGATCAACTTTTCACAATAACTTTCTCAAGCTAACATGGTTTAAATACAGAACACCTCAACCTTAGAAAAAGCCACCCATCTCAAGTAGATTCATTAACTTAACACAATAATGACTATTCATTATTTAACCTCACTCCATGCACACTTTTTAGGCATACATGGAGGTCCTAAGCTAGGACTAAGTTTAAAACCTCAATCCATGCATAAAAAAAAGGTTAAATAACAAAACACATAAGGTTTTATCAACATCTTAAGTAAAATTAGCACCCAATAGCCAATTATTACATAATGGTCTACATTATCCCCTAGAAGTGTTGGAGTTTTAACTAATCATAAAATAGAATATAGGCAATTTACCAAATAGATTCCCTTCTATTGAATTAGTCTTCGAGCAGAAGAATTTCATAAGAAATCAAAAAATGTTCAGCAAAACCCTTATATCCACTAAAGATTGATATGTCCTTTTTCCCTCTACTCTCTTCACACAAGAAAAGAAAATTGCTTTCCAATAAAAATTGTATACTCTACAAAATGTACTAATAATTGATTTCTCCAAAATACGCTAGCTTCTAAGATATTTTCACTGTTCACAAAAAGTATATAATATCTTCCAAAAAGTTCCAATAGGTGACATTAGTCAAGCTCACCAATCAAGTCAGCGACTCGCATAGTGTTCCTTCACTGTCGTATATTGCTCGTCTTGTCTAGACTTAATGTGGAAATTTGGAGAAGCCTATCAAGATCGCAAACCTAGTTTTCAAAATAACATTTGAAGCTTGAGTTCTCCCATTAACTAGCTTCTCCATGCCAAGTTTGCGGCCTAATTTGTGAGAAAGGTAAAGCTTGCCCACATAGTTGGTGACTCACCTAAATATTCCTGTAGCTCGGCCTTTTTCCCATTGACTTGCCTCATATTCGGTGAATGTTTTACAAGGTCTGGGGTACTTTGGTGACTCGGCAAGTACTCTTTGCCATGCTCAGCATGTCATACTTTATTATTTGCTCATTTTCAACCTTTTTTTGCTTCTTTGTGTTCCAAGTTGTCATGACCCGTACCTAGGGCTTAGATGTGACAAGGCGAATGGGGAACCCAAGGGGACCCCTGATAAGCCTCTTAGCAATCATTACACATTCTTTGTCACAGAAGAAATTGTACAACATTAAGAGATAGTAAAAATGGGGAAAATGGGGCTAAAGGACATAGTTGATACCATAGAAACATAGAAAGTCAAAGTATAGCATTAATACATCATAATACTCCAACAACACCTCTAATATGTAGATAGGAGCGGGAACTAAGACAATATCTGGGCTCACCCTCATAGTCATAAGTTTTCCATCATACTAACAGTCAATACAAAGCATAAACTCAAAGAAACATTCCTTGAAGTTGAGTACTCACCAACTTGCTTTGAAAAATAGTACTAGCCACAGGGAGAAGGAAGATGATCAAGTGGAGCTCCGGTTCCTACATGGTAATATCATATAGGCATAGAGTATGTGTTAGTATGTTTGAATACACTAAGTATACAGGATGCAATGCAACAAGAGATAAGTAACATAATCGAAATGCATAATTAGGCAATGAGTGAGCATATAGCAATATGGCATATATGAATGATACTTGAAGTAAAACATACTTATATAGAACTTATTATATGTGTAGGAAGTGACCATCAATTAGTTATTGTTTACCACCTCCAATCATAGGTGATTGAGGTATCAACCCCTCAATTTGATTGATGAATATACCACCCCCATCTAAGGTGATTGAGGCATCAACCCTACATTTGGTTGATGGATGTACCACCCCTATCTAAGGTGATTAAGGTATCAACTCCTCAATTTGGTTGATGGATATACCACCCCCATCTAATGCGATTGAGGTATCACCCTGTCAATTTGGTTGGTGATTGTCACATGCTACCATCCATGGTGATTGAGGTATTAACCCCTCAATTGGTTATGCTCAACTTGCAATACTATAAACATATTTCATGCAATCATCACATATTTACATTCCTTTCATCATCATAAAGTCATGTACCACATCTTCAATAACTCAAGAAGCCATAATCGAATATTTTATCAAACTCTTGGTGAGTGTATAATACTAGTATAAAATAATGCAATTCAAGAGTGAAATTATGCAAGAAAAAAGTAAATTAGCCCACAAACACTTGGTAAAACCCTCATGTGATACACATTGAAAACCCTGATCAAATTTCATATTAAATCATAGTTTCATAACTCAAAATATGCATAGTTATAATGGGCAAATCATCTCATAGTATAGACTTAAAATAAGTAAACATGTGTTTTCAATCAAGCTTTCATGAACCCCCAATGTGCATATGTTCATAATCACTAATCACTAATACCCATAAGCAATACAACTTGGAAACATGTAGTTTTTATAAAAGGGAAGATTGGATACCATGGGTAAAAGGACCCAATAGTTGAAACCCACTTATATTAGACCTTCAGTTTCTTGAAATTAAGTTGAGAAAGAATTGAAGCTTGAAGTGGGGTCTTGAAATCCAAACTTGTTCCTGAGTTTCCTTGAATTTTTATTGGGGTGTTGGTGAAGGCTATTGAGAGAAATTGAGAGTGTACTGAAGTTGAATGGAAAGACTTTGATCCATTTAATAGAGTTTAGATCTTTTGGGGAGGTTAAGATAGTATTAAAAGTCTAAAAAGGTCATTAGAATAGATTAAATTCACGAAAATGCCATTAGTGAACGAATGGAAAAATTGGCAAAGTAATGCCCCACTTAAGGCCCCATGTGTCATGTGGCACTACACAACTTATGTGGAGTGCAAATGAGATGATACTTAGTCAAACATAGGAAGTTGGGATACTTTCATAAAATCGCATTTCGTCACTTTGACGGGAGGCTCCACAGGTCGTGTGTAGTGGCCTGTGGAGTTACACTTGGTCAGAAAAATTTGGCTAGGAGGCTCCAAGCCAAGCCAGATAGTTCGTGAGACCTGCCACAGCCTATGTGGATGGTCGTGGCACAACACTTGGCCAAACATTCCTCCCTTGTTCACTAAGCTTCATTTGCACACACCCCACGGCTAGACATACGGTTAGTAGGAAGATACATGGTTAGTGCCACTGGACGTGTCATATGCCTTAGACCAAAAATGGTATTTTCTAGATCAAAACAGCCCACACGCCCTGTCCAAAGCCCTACTGCCCATCAAGTTGCCCATTTTGTTACACTATACAGGAGGGTCTCACAAAAATGGTCATAACATCTTCATTCGACCTCGAAATAAGGTAAAACTAAGTGCGTTGGAAAGTCAACGCAAAGGTCTTTCATTTAAAATGTCGTGGGTCATCCAATTCCAAGATAAATTTATGCTCATTTAAAGTTAACCCTTGCATAAACCAAGATCGAAAACTCAACTCATGGGGAAGTCTCAAACTCGTCTAAGTACTAGAAGTCTCCCACGACCCTAATACACTCCCAACCTAACCAATGAGGATTTAAACATGAATAAATAAGAGCATGGAGTTACAGGGTGTCATACAAGTGCTCCTCAATCTTCACCTTGCTGCAAAAATAACACTTTATGTTAGTTTATGGCACAAAATAGGGCATGAAGGACACATTTTATCCATAGTTCCTACCCTAAATGTGTGCAAATTGTTACGCATCATGGTGCTATGGAGTCTTCTATTCTATATGTTAAAGGTGTTGAAAGAGGCATTGAAGAAAGTGTTTGATGGGTACCTATACTTGTTTTGGTTGGGGAAAAGCGGGTGACAAGATCACGGATTGCTCTTTTGCTTCAAGAAATGGTAGAGATGCTTGTCCACAAGGTCAAGATGCTACATTAAGATGCCCAATTTAGCAGAATACTTTTACCTAGTTCATGTGGTGGTCACCGTAAGAACAAATTCTATACTTTCATCCTTGATAGGATTTGAACGATTCACCTGATGTGGTTATTAGATTGTTATTGGATTCGGGAGAAAACCTTTCTTTTGTTAAACCATATCTTGCTGTGAAATTTGAAGTTATTTATCATGAACCAATCCTAGGGCCTAGGAGTTACATGGAAAATAAGAACTCAAGAGTTCCTAAACAAGCCTCATAGCATCCATTTACACATCATCGGTTTGGAAGTACATTTTATACATTACTAAGTGATACTAAAGGATAGCGGCTTTGGACACAAGTTATGGGATAAGAGGGTATGGGACTCATTATCACACATTCTAACAAATAAGTCTAAGGGACGGGAATTGGGACTCAAGCTATAGGGACAGGGAGCATAGGACTTTCCATCACACATTCAACATTATTAAGAAATTTCTAAAGGGTCGAGATCATATGACTCATACTATGGGAATAGGGACTGAGAAACTTCCTCATCTCTTCATCACATCATACATAACATAACATAAAATGTAAACACAGTCTCCACAAGTATCAACATAGCAAGCTCATACACAGAGTTTACATGACATCCAACAATAGATAGGAGGGGGCCAGGATATGTACGGGGCTCACCCTCAAAGTAAAAGACATAAGATAGCCACAACATAAAGTAGGTAGATAGAAGGTAAGTCTTTCCTAGAAATAAAGGACTCACCGCTACTAAAGGCTTACAAGTCCAGTCTAGTTGTGAATAAGAAGATAAGGATAGTTACAGTCCCTGCATGGTTAGATCATATAGGTGAAAAATATGTGGTAGTACATTTGAATATACTAAATATGTAGGCATGCAGTGCTTGTGAATATTATAACTTGCAATTAAATATTAGATGGCAAAAGCGCGCATAGACACACACACACACATATGCGTGCACACACACACACACACACACACACACACACACACATATATATATATATATATTCTGGAATTCGTCACTTAGAATTTTTAAATTGTGAATCGTTCACTCTAAAATCAAGGTTAGACCCTTTTTCCCCTAATTTTGACCCCCTAAACAAGAATATAAAGTCAGATTTACGATATCGTGCATGGATTTTGAGATGTATAGAATTTAAAATTTCAGGCATTTCAAGGCACATTTTTGGGTAATTTTGGGGTCATTTCATATGTCAAGTTCCCTTCAACCTCAATACCTTCCTCAACATAGACACATGGAAAACCGGGTGAATAGAACTCATATCTGAACGCAAATCCAATCTACAAGCCGCATTGCCAATCTACTCAACAATCTTATAAGGTCCTACTTACGTAGGACTTATCTTGTCCTTTTTACCAAAATGCATTACACCTTCATGCGTGAAACATACACATATACCCAATCACTGATAAGGAACTCAAGATCCCTTTTCTAATATCTGAATAGGACTTTTGATGATATTGAGCCATTTTCAATCTCTCTTGAATCAACTTCACCGTCTACATAGCCTCCAATACAAAGTTTGGACCATTCAATTCCATCTCACCCAACTCAAACCATACCACCGGGGATCTACACCTTCTTCCTTACAAAGCTTCAAATAGTGGCAACACCATGCCAACAAGAAATCTATTATTGTAGGTGAACTCAATGAGTAGTAGATGATTATCCTAACTTCCCTTAAATTCCAACACACAGTCCCTCAGTATGTTCTCCAATATTTGAATTATCCATTTAGCTTATCCATTGGTTTGAGGATGGAAAGTGGTACTCAACTCACCCATATGCCATGTCCTTTTTTAAATGATCTCCAAAAATTAGAAGTAAATAGGGTATCACGATCTGATATAATAGACATAGGCACACCATAAAACAGAACCAATTCCCAGATATATAACTTCACATAGTTCTCGACATTAAAAGTAGTCTTGACCGGTAAGTGAGCCGATCTGGTCATTCTATCAGCAATTACCCAAATGAAGTCAAATCTATTTTGGGTATGGGGCAACCCAATCAAAATAGGGATGGCAACAGGATGGGTCGGGTATGGGGTGGGTTTAGTTCTATGCGGGGTAGGGAGGTTTAAAGGGGGGATGCAGGGCAGATTGAAGTAGGTATCTTTTTAAACTAATGCAGGGCGGGGTGGGTTACGGGTTTAAAAAGACAAATAGGAATTCAATGAAATAAAATTTTTGTAATTAGTAAAAATTAAAGATACAAACTTTTTATATTAAACATTGATAAGTTGTTAGTTGTTAAATTGTTAACTAGAAATTTTTAATTAATTATTAAGAAACAATTGTTAAAATATCAACTAAAAATAGTTAGTTAGTTGTTAAGATTTTAATTAGCCAAAAAAAGTTAAATTCAGTTAAAAAAATAAAGAACTTTAAAATTTAAGAAGGGAGGGTTTCTGCGGGGCGTGGTGGGGCTAGTTGAAAATAAAAATAATCATCATAAGGTGCAGGGAGGGGCGATTTAAAAAAATTTACTGGTTGAACTCAAACCCGCCCTGCACCCGCCCCATTGCCATCCCTAAACAAAAAGTCCATATTCATATCCTCCTATTTCCAAATAGGAATTTTAAAGTCTTTGTTAAATCGCAGGGCCTTTGGTTTTCTACCTTTACATGTTGACAATTAGGACATTTGAATAAAAACTTTGTCATGTCCCTCTTCATACCATGCATCCAATACACTTCCCTCAAATCTATATTGGTAGATCCCCAATTTATAGAATAATGAGAGTTATGAGCCTCTTTGAAAGTCATACCTGAATATCGTCAACATTGGGAACATATAACTTATCTTGGTATTGAAGCACACCATCTCCACCTTGGGAGAAAACCTCTATCTTCTTTTTGGGAACCAACCTCTTCAACTCAACTAATGACGGGTCTAAGTCTTGCTTTGCCTTGACATCACACAATAATCAGCCCTATTCTAAACTTGAATGCCAACATCATTAGAGTTAACCAAATTAACACTAAATCTGGACAAACTTATACATTCTTCACAGTTCATTTTTGGTGTCATCAACATGAACCATACTACACAGAGACAGCCTACTATGATCATCAACTACATATTTTCTTTGTCGGGATAATATTAAATGCTCATGTCATAATCTATATGAAGCTCCATGTAACACCACTCACGTTAATAGGCTTAGAAAATGAATGTTAAGGCATTTTGAAGCTGACTTGGTCATATGAGCCAGACTATCGCTTTTGGATAGATCCATGGGTCATAGGAAGGTTTTGTGGATTTAGTCCAGCAAAGTTGGAAAATTATGGAATTTCTAGAAGTTGACTTGAGATGAATGGAATGGGTCATCAATGAGACCATGGCATGTGGATGGTATTGTCAAGGAGACCTCTGAAGGATGGAAAATTTTCCAATCTATAGGAGTTCATACAAAGAGACTTATGACACATTGAAGAAACAAATGGTTGTCCTACGTGTTCGTGGTTTCTACTCTTTGGTGTTACATATTTTATGAGTCAAGGCATGAGTCATAGATTGAAGCACGACCCATGGATGAGGCAATTTAATGAAGGGCATTTCTAACATTTAAGCCCTAAACTATGTCATTCTGGCTCTTCTAACTTAATCCACTCAAGTCCTACAAGTACTATTCCTAACTTATTCTAATTCATTTATCCTCATAATTCTCTCAAGGTTTCTCAAATATTTCTCTCTCTAGAATAAGATTCCATTGAATCTAAGGTTACAAGCTTTGCAAAGAATTCTTCAAGGTTTTTCTACTCCAATTCTTAAGGATCGCATTTGAGGTATGTAGGGCTTCATTCATTGATTAGTTTCATCTGTGAAACCCAATGCACAATCTCCCTTTTATGCTATGACTCCAAATGCATGAATTATGATTCCTACATGATGATTATACTTATTTATGCTTGACTTATGAAGAATTACATGATTTTTATGATTTTTAAAAAAAAGTTTGTTATTTTAAGAATGTATGATTAGTGCTTGATGAATTAATGTGGGTTCTTTTACTAATGAATCAAACTGATTTTAATTGTATATTTTTTCTATGAATTTTATCAAGTTGCATGATTTTGACTCAATTGTTCATGAACTTACCTAGCTTTAGTTTCCTAGGATGAAGCTATGGATTTTTATGACTATGATCTCAAGTATGTAAAAGTATGACTTAATGACAATAATGATGATGTTATAAAAATTATTATGATGTTAACAAGACTATATTAATAAGGGTGATTAAGACCCTAATGTTTTTAATCATAAAGATGTTAAGGTAGGAATGCCTACACACACTCTATGAAAAGCTAAGTAGATTGACTATTCTTATTATATGAGATCTTTTCATGAATGATTATGATGACTATTTTACAAGCTATAGAAGTAGGCTTTTAATAAAGTATGAAATTATATAAAAAGGTATATATATGTATGATTTATGTATTCTGTGGGATATGGCTTAGCACCGAGAGGGCTTTGGAAGATTGCATAGTCCCATATATATGTGCCACTATAGGAATATTATTCATGTTATATCCCTTAAAGTGTGCTAATGGATCTATATAGATTTTAATGGACACTCACCTTGCTAGTATAGATCTTAAAGGGTGAGATTACATGATAGATTCTCACCATGCTAGGATAGAACCTATTGGTTGAGGATCGATTCTATCTTGGCAAAGTAGACTCTTTTTTTGCTTAGTGTAGAGGGAACATCAAGATTTCTTATCATAGTCTACATGATCTTATATGTCGGCTGAGGTCTTATTCCCATATATGTATGTTAGGATTATGAAAAGATTTTGATGATGCTTCTTCTCATGGATTTTAAACTTGCATTGTTCATGCTTGTTGTGTCCTTATTCTATTGATTATTATTATGCATATTGACATTATAATATGATGTTATTTAATTCATGGCATACCCACATACTTAGTACATTTCACGTAATAACGCATATTCTGACATGATGTAACCATGTCAGGATGGACGATGAGGTGATGATTCCATTTCGTTGCTAGCTTGGGAGTCGAGTTCGAAGATTTATTGGTAAGTTCCCATGCTTTGGGAACAATCCATATATGATACTTTCCTAGTGATACTTTATTACATTTCTAGGTGTATGTCTTGAGGGTGACCTACTAAGCTATGTTCTGGACACCACCAAGATCTGATGATGTAAAAGCATATTTTTGGACACTATGTATTGATGTAATTTCCTCTAAGGGAAATTATAACATTTCTACTATGATGCATTTTACAAGCGTATTCTCTCGTGTATGCTTACTTTACCTATGACTGCTTATGATATGAACAGGAGGCTTGGATGGGATGCCTTTGGGTGTCACATTCATCGTGTCAATGCTAGGCCTAGGTCAGAGTCGTGATACTCAACCATATCATTCGCCTCAGATTAAGATCTCTTTGGTGAAAAGACATTGCAAGCTCTTGTGATCAGTGAATACATCAATGTGAACCTCATATGTATAATGTCACCAAATCTTCAAAGCAAACACCACATCCACTAGTTCAAGATCATTAGTCAGAAAATTATGTTCATGTAGCTTCTATTGTCTAAATGCATAAGCTATCACCTTTCCATGTTGCATAAGCACACACCCCAAACCAATTTGAGAAGCAGCATAATATACCACAAACCTATCCAAGCCATCCGGTAGTGTCAAAACATCAGCCTGTAAGCCAATCTTTCAAAGTCTGAAAACTCTTCTCACACTCCTCCAGCCGGCCATATAAACTTGGTATTCTTTTGAGTCAATTTGGTCAATGTTGAATCAATGAATGAAAAATCCTCAACAAATCTCTGATAATATCTAGCTAACCCATGGAAACTATGAATATCTAATGAAGTCAATGGTCTAGGCTAGTTCTTCATAGAATCAGTCTTTTTTTGGATAAATCCTAATGCCATCACCTGGTACAATGTGACCAAGGAAGTCTACTTCTGTCATGATCCCAAATTAGATCGCAACTATATAAAGAGAATAAATTAGAACAAAAGCAACTACACATTTAGTATGAAAACCCAAAACCTGGAGTCTTGACTGATAATATCTAATACCCAGTCTAGAATAGAAAGTAATAAAAGAAATATCAAAAGATCAATGGTGACTCAAAGTCTGAGCCTTACTACTAAGATCTGAGATAGATGGAGAATAATTCAGGTCGAATTAGATCAAGTGCCATGTAGGGGTCCCTGTGCTTGATCTATAGGGAGGATACAAAGTACGGATGTGTATACTAAAATATACCTAGTAGGTTCAGCTGATTGGGGAGCGAAATTGAATAAGTATGTCATAATAAAGAATCATACCACCTATAAGGAAAGGAAGTGCATAATATAAACATATACAAAAGCAGAATAAGATAACAATAGCAGTCAACAATGCAATGTATATGTAGCATATGAATGCAATACATGTGGTGGAATCATGACAGACTCTAGCATTGGTGTATACATCTATCGAATAGAAGCTACCAGGTAGAATCCATAGGGGTATTATCAGAATATATATAAAAATCTCTCAAGTGTCATGACACCCTCTGGCACCAACAACACCTCGGTGGACTTTAGTGCTAATAAAGAGTTCTCTAGTCTCACGATAGACTCTGCCACTAATGATATCTTGGTGTACTATGGCTCCATTAAAGAGATATAGAGCAATATACCTGTCTCATGGCCAATGCAATGTAAGATGAAATGCATGCCAATGCCACAATATCAAGATGCATATCAATACTCATTTACCTTGGCAGACTTTGGCATCGGTAAATAGATCTCAAGTAATATGACTATCTCAAATATCATAGAGTCTTAGACGTACTGATGCAATATAATATGTATACATGCTAATGCCACAATACGAGTATATATATGCAATATGATGTAATAATGATATGTCTAATAGTTGTATAATCACAAAGGCTATATCAAGTGCATCAAGTAGTGCCACACCGCCATTAGCAACTCTCATATCATCACCCAATCGTCAATAATCAAAATTTCAATGAAATCGCTCTCTTCAAGTGCCAAACATGCTCATAAAACTCAATTATATCACAATTATCAACAATTTACCATATCACTCTCCCAAATGGTATCACAAGTCTTATACTATCACAATAATATGCAGTATATCTCAATTCTCAAGATTTCATCTCAATTCATCAATAGAATCACAAATTACTAAAATTTTGATAAAATCAATATCTCGTTTCCATCACAATTCTATCATATCAATTCTATTACCCATAAATCAACTAAATCTTACAATCATCACATGAATATATCAAATAACTCAAATGTAGTCTCAAAAGGTTAGTTGGACCAACCTTATATTGAAATAGAAATCAAACAAACTTTCAATCAACTCAGGACTCCAAAAATTCACTGAATCAATCGCTATCAACTATAGATACTACACATCAAGAAATAAATTTCGATATCCATATTGGCATGAATTAAGCTTAAGGGAAAAATGGTTAACATTAGGGCTAAAATTCAAAATGGTCAAATCTAGAAATTGACTTGATATTATGAATCTATGAATGAAAAGGTGTTCGTGGGTGAAAAATCCACTAAAATTGAGTTCTATTTGAAGGAGAAATCATCATTTAAAGCTTCCAAATCATAGACCAAAAATCTCGAATAATTGACATTCAAAATCATGAAATTCAAGACAATCAAGGTAAAAGTCATAAAAATTGATAACGATGTTAGGAACACTTAATCAAAAAATATCTACAAAACACTTTGTCAAATATTGTCTAAAAGCTTGAAATTTATTAAAATACATAAAAATAGATGTTTGTCGGATATAACACTATATAGATGGAAAAATACTCCCACGAATGCGAAAGTCAATTAGCTATGACTTCTCTGCAAATGCGTACGCCTATCCATGAATACGAAGCAAGAGAGGGGAGAACCTCCATAACATAGGTCGAACCCTGATGAATAGGGGTCTTATGTCACCTGGATCTCCAAGAACACGGAAACTTCTCCATGAACGCAGAGAAGAAGCCTGACTACACCAGAAACCTTTTTACACTAGTAAAACCAACCGATATCACAATTCGGAATAGACCCTCAAATCTTAGTTGAAACCTAAATCACAAAAACCATGCATGTATCCATACAATAAATGATGATCTCGACTTAATGGTATTATTACAATTCAATTCTGAGGTCTCCTTGACACCATTACTAATGCAACTCAAGTAAACTAGATTAAATCTCAAAATATCAAAACTAGCATCAGCAACTTCAAATATTATGATGACACCATTTCGAGCGTTAGTTTAACCATTCAAAACTACTGGAACTGTCAGAATGCTAATCCCAACTTTCAAACTCCAAATATTGACCAAAGTCAAACTTTGGCTCTACAAACAACTATAAATGCAACTTTGTGTCTAAAAACTTTGTTTTAACACTAAATTCAATTCTATAACTTCTCTTAGACTAGATTCGACATTTTGGATTTGATGAAATTAATGGATTTTTGTTCTGACACTCGAAACTCAGAATGTTACAAAAACTCACTTTTTCAACAACTTAAGGTTCCAAAAATGCCAAAATTCATATTTTCAACTTTTAAAACTAATATTTTAGTTCAAGAAATATAGATAGTTCCACTTACAAAAGGAAAAAATAGTAATTTTCATAGATAATATAAAATGACCAATAGGGTCATTACATCATTCGCCACTAAAAATAAAAAATATAAAGGAAAATATGTTACTTGAATCCTTTAAAAGGCGAGATTATCTGGCGTGGAACCTTCATTGAAGGTATAACCTTGGACCTTAAACTTTGGACCTCTTTGTCCAATATAGCTACCAACTCCTCCTCAAATGTCAAATTTGGAACCAACATAACTGAATCATAAAATATCACATGGTACTCATTTGTAATGTATCTACAGAATATAGAGACATGGAAAATAGGATGAACAGTTGATAATCTCGATGGTAAAGCCATCTTATAGCTCACCTTACCAAATCTCCTGTAAATGGTCCAATAAATCGAAGATGGAGGTTTTCCCTCTTCCTGAATCTCATCAAACCCTTTATGGGTGAAACTTTCAGCTAAATATTGTCACTAACAGAGAAATGAAAAGGCCTAATCCTCCTATTTACATAGCTTTTCTGGCGACTCTAAGAAATCAAAAGTTTACTCTAAATCAATCGGACCTGATCTGTGGTATCTCAGAGTAACACAACACCCAACACCTCAGGTGAACTTGAATTGAACCATCTGATCAATGATCTACATCTCCAATCATACAAGGCCTCAAATAGTGACATCTGAATATTAGAGATATAATTATTATTATATGCAAACTCTATCAATGGTAAGTGCTGATCCCACAGGGCCCCAAAATCTATCACACAAGCCTGAAGCATATCCACCATCACTTGAATGTTACACTCTGAATGATCGTCAATCTGGGGTTGAAAAGCTAAACATAATTCTAATCGCACGCCAAAACCATATTGTAGAGCCTTCCAAAAAATGATGTGAACACTGATCCTCTGTCTAATCTATAGACATTGGCAGTCCATATAATTTGACAATGTCACAGATATGTAACCTAGTCAACTGCTCTGCACTGTAACTAGTCCTCACTGATAGATTGTGAGCCAACTTGCTGAAACGATCAACAACCACCCAAACTATATCAAAGTTGCCCAAGGGCATGGGTAAACCTATAACAAAACCCATAGTGACTCATTCCCATTTCCACTTGGGAATGGGCATCCTTTGCATCGATCCACTAGGCTTTAGTTCACATACTTGACTTGTTAGCAACTGAAACACTTTGCCACAAAACTCCGCTATGTCCCTTCTTATCCCAACCACCAATCTATTTTAGATCTTCGTACATCATAGCTACAAATCGAATGGATCGAATATCTAGCAGAATGGGCCACTATTACTATTCACCTCACCCTATCCCCTACCTTAGGCACACAAACTCTACTATTTATCCTCAATATGCCTTTAGAATCATTAGTAGCTGGTTCGACTTTGTCTCTCCACACTTTATCGCAAATTAAGCTTAGTCTAGCATCATCAAACTGATGAACAAAATCTAATCAGGCAATACAGATCTAGACCCAATAAAGTCTAAAATACTCTGAGGAGGGGAAATATCCAATCGAACCATCTGTTGAACAAGCGACTGAACCTCCAAATCTAAGGGCCTCTCCTAAAACCTCAAGAATGCTAAACTCACCATACTAGTAGACTTCCAACTCAAAGCATATAGCACTACAAATGTCTTCCCGAGATGATATACAATTGACATATCATAATCCTTTGATAACTCTAACCACCTACATTGGCTCATGTTCAAATTAGTTTGAGAAAAGATGTATTTGAGGCTTTGGTGATCAGTAAAGATCTCACGATGCACCCTACAAAGATAATGTCGCCACAACTTCAACATAAACACAATCACAGCAAACTCCAAATAATGGTATGGTAGTTTCTCTCATGCACCTTTAGCAGTTTAGAGGCATATGTTATCCCCTCCCCCCTTTCCATTAATACACAACTCAAACCCAATCCAAAAGTATCATAATATACCACAAACGACACTTCCTCCTCGAGCAAAGCAAGAATTAGTGCTAAAGTCAATAAAGCCTGGAGCCTTTGAATTGCCCCTTATCGAATGGCTCCGTTGATGGTAGATCCTGAGAACAAACCCAAGCATGAGCAAAATATGACAAACATCCCTTCTCCATCAATTGACAAGTATGCATATAGGAAACAACATCTTTCAAGTTGACGCTAGATGCTCTACTCCACACCAAATAAGGGAAGTTAGAGAAATATAATGTCATGGTCTTCGAATGGCAGTCAAGAGTTACATGATAAAGGGACAACCGATCCATGCACAATATCACATCAAAGTCAACCATATCCAATAATATCAGGTCAGCAACAATGTCTCTACCAATACAAATCATAGCACAACCTCAATATACCCTATTCACTACTACTGATTCACCTACTAAGGTGGAAAGATAAATAGGCTCGACAAATGGCTCACACAAAACATCAATATAAAAAGCAAAATAGGGTGACATGCAAGAATAAGTATAGCCTAGATCAAATAAAATAGAAGTTGAACGGTGGAACACTAGAACAATATCTGTGATAACTGCATTAGAGGTCTCTGCCTCTATCTAGCATAACATAACAGACTCTATGCCTACCACTAGCCTATGTACCTCCATGGGTTCTAACTCTCACTATATCATGACCTCCCCTAAGCTTGAGAGGTGTTTTTAAGTGCTAGTTCTGGGGATGGGGATGGGGATGGGACTGGGCTGGATGAGCTGACTGTGATCCTGAAACTTAGGCGGAAGAGAACCCAATAAGGACAATGTCTGGCCAAATGCCCAACCTAATCACAATTAAAGCAAACCCTTGCCTCTTGTCCCTGAGATGACTACCCTAAAAAGCTACCATTTCTAGATGCACTAGAGGAACTATTACCACCTATTTGAGTAGGCCTAGATCTATCAGCACTGTCAATTATAGGGATAGCTACATAGACAACTCAACTCTGATGACCTTGCCTCTAGAAGTCTTATCTCATGGGGGGAAGGGTGTCTACTAAACTAGCAGTGCTGACAAAACCTCTTCCTCCCACCCTGTTAATCATGTCTAATACACTTTATCACACGAGCATTATCCATTATACTCTGAAAGATTCTTCTAGCCAGAACATAGAAAGTTGTAACCTCATGAATATACCCTATCAATCCCTTGGCGAATTATCAAATCCTCTCCAACTTCATAAGGGTGCTGAATAAGGTAAATTTCGACAATGCACGAAATGTACCCGCATAGTCTGAAACTAACATAGAAACCTGCTAAAGTCTATTGAATTTCTTGGGGTAGATGTCTTGAGGGTATATGTCATAAATATCTCCAAATATACCTCTGTAAATTGTTCCCATGGCATGATTGGAGATCCAATAGGTTGGCGAGCTAAAATTGACCTCCCACTCCTTAACTAGGCAGGTGAATTGGTAAGAGGTATAAACAACTCCATGCTTCTCAAGGATGGACAAATTACATAACTGGTCCAAACACTCTGATAAGAAATCATAGACTTTATCACCAGGGATGCCATGAAATCTTAGGGGAGCCAATCATGTAAATTGCTAAAAGCATTTCTGCTTAACTGTGGATATAACAAGAGTAGCTAAAGATGGGGGAACCAAAAATATGGGTAGTGCAGTAGATAGATCAATTCTAATCCTTGAAGCTATAAACCAAAAATTGGTCATGGTATCCGAAGCAAAAATATAGAAGGCGTAGGAAGAGCTGCTAGGATTGAGGAAAGACCGTCACGAATCATGGTTGACTGAGCTGGAGCTATAGAAAGGAAAACTTATGTTATAGAGATTGGTGAAACAATAATAGCTAGGGATAGAGGTGCTCCCTCCAATTTCACCAATACCCACAAAAGTAACTCTTGAATTGATGGTGTAGCATCAAGGGCTGAAGATGGTAGAAAAGAGTCTACATGCTTTATTAACTCATACCCAGGCTCTAGAGAATCCAATATAGCTTGTCCCCTAGGTGGATCATCCCTTTTAGAATATTCCAAGCCCCTAGCTCTATCATGAGCCCTATGTCGACCATGAGCGGAAGCCACATCATTTGGCTTAGGCTTTCCCACTGATCATTGAGATTTAATAACTGACATCCACACAGGAGTAGATTAGACTCTTTCAAAACATGTGTTATGAAGAAACATATGAACTTAAGGAAGACATGAAACCTTTTCCTATCAAGTGCCCTATAGCCTACCGAAGATAGGAATGGATGTCTACATATCGATTTCAAAGAGCTCTGATATCAAACTTGTCATGATCCTAAATTAGATCACAACTAAAGAGAATAACGTGAACAGAAGCAAACATCCATTTAATATGAAAACCCAAAACCTGGAGTCATAAATACATAAGTATCTAAAGTAGTACAAATAAGACAATACATCTATCTCTAATGAAAGATATAATGTTAACAGCTAGTATCTGATATAAAGTCTAGAATAGAAAGCAATAAAAGAAATATCACAAGATTTGTGATGACTTAAAGCTCGAGCCTCGCTGCTACGATTTAAGGTAGATGTAGAATACCCCTGGTAAAATGAGATTGACTACCTTGTAGGGGTCCTTGAGTTAGATCTGCAGGGTGGAAATAAAGTAGGGGTGAGTACACTCAAATGTACTAATAGGTTAAACTGATTAGGTAAGAGAAATTAAATAAGTACATAAAAACTAAGAATCCTATCACCTGCAAGCAAAGGGTTAGTACACAATATAAATATATATATATATATATATATATATATATATATATATATATATATATATATATAAAATCAGAATAAGATAACAATGACAATCAATGATGCAAAAGACATATAGTGTATG
>JAOTQJ010157590.1:11959-29178 GCA_025642045.1 Solanum sejunctum | reverse complement strand
GAAAGGGGAAAATGGGGAAGAAGATGAGGATTGAGAAGATATAAGGGGCGCGTGGCCCTCACGCGCCTGATTAAAATATAAATTTTTTTTAAAAATAATTATTTAAAAATTATTAAAATAAAATAAATATGCGATGATTAATTTGACACTATGGAGGGTAAAAATTGGGTATCAACAATTATCTCAAGATAAAATAAAAGTAACTCAAAATAGTCTGGCAATACCATAAAAAAACAAAAAATATTTTGGTAAGAAAGGCAGCAAATCTTCATGACTCTACTAAAATTTCTGGGGGTGTCTAGAACATGTCCTCTTGTCATGTCCCACCTGACCACATAAGCTGCATGTCACTTTTACTCGTTTAGATTTATTTTTCACTGAATGATTTTCACCGTTCAAGAGGTGGCCTTCCAGATTGTCTCTTAAAATCAGGTGGCAATAATTTTGGTTCCAGAAGTTCGGATGGTACATCCCAAGTACTTTCATATGAAAGAGATTTAATAGGAATTGCATAAGCATCGTCAAAGTTTCTTTTGAGCATGTGTGCAAACCACAATTTTTTTGAATCATGAACATAGCAGATTGATTAAGACTTGATGCATTCAAAAATCAAGTATAATTTTTTAAACAACACTTGAAATAATAGCTCCATTAAAATAAAAATCATATAAATAACTACAGAAAAGTATAAAAGAGATTTATCCACAATTATACACGAAAAAAGAACACACCTAAATCTGTTTTATGTATTATTTTTGATGTTTAAGTGATATTTAATTGGTATATTTTTTAAATATTTAACATATCAGGAATTAGATATATTTTACAAAAAAGTATATCACATTTTCATCCACAATTATATCACATACATCAACAAAATGTTACACCTCGTAAAATTACTGAAATGACCCAAAACATAATCGTGCGTACAATGCGTATTCCAAAGCTTTGATGGAAAATCTGAAATTGGATTTGTGATCAACGTGAAAAATCGAGTGAAAAAATAGTCCCGACTTGATTTAAGAGCAATCAGAGCGAAAAATAATTTTCGCTAATTAATGTCGGGACAGTGTGTGTCCGCACCCTTGGCGTGACGTGGAGGAGGCACGAGGTAACACTTTGCGTTTTTTTTAATTTTTCGAGGGGAGTTGACAATTCTAAAAACTTGCAAAATTATACTGGTCTGCGGCCCTGGCGTGTCGCGGACTAGTGTACAAGATCTCAAAATTTTTTCTTTTAAATTTGGGAAGGGCCTTTTGGTCATTCTCCACCCGATCCTAAGTCCTGAAATGTGTTTTAAAGGTCGTTTATTAGCAATTGAGGGTTCAAAATCCTTTTTTCTAAGTTTTCAACGGCAGTTCTGAGAGAAGAAGAAGAATGAGTTGAGGGTTTCAAAGTCAAGATCCAAATTCTTTGAAGAAGGTTAGAAATTCATCAGCCCAGGTATATAAAGGCTACCGAGAACATGAGATTATTCTCCCATGTGCCCCAATGATTGAATTAGGTTGATAGTGATAGGTGATGTGTTTATGTTACGATTTCTTGAATGTTGTCTTGAGAACTACTATTATTTTACATGTATTTTCATAAGTAGATAGCCATCATATCTTTAATTGTGTATTCAACTGATTTATTGAGCTATTATATATACTGTGCATGTTTAAGTGTTAAAAGAATCCATGAATAAAGCTAGGAGTTGATGTATAGAGCCCGAATGTTGTATGTATGCATGATTGATGTGGTCTGGGTCTTGATTTAAGAGAGTACTGATGATGATGTTGCTGGAATTGATGGAGTGTGAGTCCCTTAGAGTCCTTAAGAGGTCACACTTGAGTTTAACGAGTGATCCTAGTATTCCCGAGTTAAGAGATGATGAGATGAGGTGATGCCTTTGTCGAAAAGAGACTAAACAATGAGAAAACGTTGATGTTGATGTTTATGAGCACGTCGAGTCCTGGGAGAAGTATTGAACACTGAAAATGAGTAAGAGTGAGTCCCACTTGCACTCAAAAATTACGTAGCTAGCGTAGCAGAGGATTGGACCGTGAGAAGGGATGTTTCCTTAGTCCCAAAAGGGAACTTGATGTTATTATAACCCCTGATGTACGCCCTTTCACCTGACAAGGTACTGGGCGAATGTCGCAATAACATTGCTTCGTTGTACCATCATCGGCTCATAGGTAATGGGTGTAGGTCCAAGAAACTCCCAGAATTGGTCCCCTAATAATAGTATTCTGATGTTGATGTAATAGTGTGATTCTTGATTAAGGGTGATGTGGTATTCTATTCCTTATCTAAAATTGAGGTTGAATGATTGATGGCTGATGTCATTTCATATTCTATAGCCCGTATTGTTTACTTTAGCCCATTTTACATATAGTACATTCCACGTACTAACGCTCTTTGGCGTTGCATCATTTTATGATGCAGATTGAGTAGACAGAGGACTTCAACAGCTTAATCATTGAGGTTCACAGCTTCTTGATTTTAGATCGTGGTGAGTCCTCTCTTGCATTCGGAGGATAGTTATTTTCTTTCGTTTTATTGAGTCATTTTACTTTGATTGTGATAGCCATAGCCTGTTATGGTACCATCTTAGAAAGTAATATAAAGGCTTCATAGACATAGACAGATGATGTTTTATTGGGGTTCCTTTCTCCCTATTGTCCTACTTTTAAACTAAGTTTGTCTCATTTATCTTGCTTCTTATGATGGATGTTGATGATGAGTCTGATAGCCCACTGATAGTTAAAATATTCTTTATTACCTTTCGCAAATGAATTGATTGAACGAATACGACAAAACTAGGTGGTTTGCTTGGGGGCTAGTAATAGTCTCCGAATACCAGTTACGCCTAGGGTATCCTTTCGGAACATGACACAAAATTAACCCACATTTATCCACAGAAAAAACTACAACATTTACCCATGTTTATACCAAACATATACACAAAACACACACACAAAAAAAATAATAATTTATTTTTGTATATTTTTTTGGGTTATTAGGTGATATACACTTGGTATATATGTACTCTAAGTTTAATCCACAATTATATCAGATAATTATACTACACATCATGTATTATACATACTTTACAGAACAATACTACAAGTTTTTACCTGTAATTATACCTGTTGTACACACAAAAAAAAAAGATAAAAAAACTTCCCTTGTTTGGCTAGACCTTATCACCATAAATTGAAACTTGTTAATAAATGTGTGGTGTTTAATTACATCCATTAGCACAATTTTATCCTTGTAAACTTGGTTCACATTCACGTGCAAACATCTAGAATCACATATTACAGAGATATCATCTTTGCTTACATCATAAACCCCTTCGCTAAGGATAATACCAATCATACGTATTGAATTAGTGGAGTATAAATCTTGTTACTTAGTTCTTCCCAAAAATCTTAATGCCCAGTTATAAAACATTGCAAAAAATTATTTTTTAAAAAAAACGTAAAAAAATTGTTCATCACCACAAAAAAATTGAAGAAAAATTGAGATAAAACATAAAAAAAAATGAACCTGAATTTGCCACCATGTTAAATCAAAATAGAACAAAAATTAAATTTCATGTTATTTCAAAAAATATCAGATTCGTAAAAAGTCTGAAATCTGAAATCTAAAATCATATGAAAGATTTTACAAAAAATACAGAAAAATTATTTGTTCTAAATGAAAAGTTTTACTATTTTGAAAGGAACAAAAAGGATGTAATTAATGTATATGTTATAACCAAAAATAAAAAGATGTGTAATAAGTGATTACACCACAATCCAAAATAGAAACATGTGTTATAATTAATACAATCATTTATTGTATATATTAATTTTAATTTCGAATTTATACATTTCACATTCTTTTTTTCTTCTAGTTAGTTTGTGAAAACTTTCTATTGCTATGATTTGAAAATTAGATTCTTCTGTCATTATTTGCAATAGCCTACTTCTATATTGTTATTAAATTTTCTATAAAAAAACTAACTAATTTACGATATTTATATAAAAATAACCAAAATGAGCCCAATTACTTAGGCCGAAACTCAGCCCAGTTATTAAACTCAAGATTAGCCCCACAACGTAGGCCTTTCTTTGCTTTCTTTCTCTTTCTTTCTTATTTTTTCTTCCTCTGCAGCATTGAATTTATTTTTTTTAAAACAAACTTATTTTTTTAATTATTTTTTACTGTATTTTCTAAAATCAAAAATATCTTTTTTAAAGAACTCTTTCCATTATTTTTTACTATGTATATATAATATATTGATTGTTGACTTCCAATTTTGATCGATCTATAACCATTTTTAGGTTGTCATTTGATTAAAATAGGTGTTTTCAAAACTTTTAAAATAAATGAGTTTATTTTCAATTTTATTCAATAACTACGTATTTTTTCTTATATATTTTTAACCTTTCAGAATTTTGTTTGTGATTATTATTATTATTATTATTATTATTATTATTATTATTTTAAAATAATTATTACAAATTACTTTCATTATTATTATTATTATTATTATTTTAGTGGTAATAGTAGTAATAATATGTGTTACTTTTATTATGGACATTATTAATTATTATTGTTACTTTTATTATTTTACTTAGTATTATTTTTAGTGTCATATTTTAATTATAATATTCACCATTTTATTTTATTAATTTTTAATTTTTAAAAAATAATATTTTAATATTTTTAAATATTTTTACACAATTATCATACATTACATATTTTTTTAAGTCAAAATTATTATTTTTTTAAAAAAATTTCCATTTTATTGGTGTGCATAATATATAACTAATTAAATGACAATCTATTCAATTTTACCTCAATTCGATCAATTCATAACCTTTTTATCAAATTCATTTCAATTCTATTGGTTTTTTTTAAAATTTATTTTAGTTCTAGATAATTCTTTACTATTTTTTTTATTTTTAGCTTAAATTAAATTAATTTGTAGCTCAATTTTTAAACTCTAATTCAATTTCATCAAAATTAAATCCGAATACCCATATCTTGACCCAAAATCCAACCCACTTTCTCGAGAATTAATCTTATGCGTTGATTTATTTTCATCCACGGACCAAAATAATTCTATTTTTGTTTCCCTTACACTCCAAAACCTTTTGTCACTTTCACTTTCCCCTTCACTATTGTCTTACCTGCCACTCTCTGTCACTCTCGCTCTACACCATCACCACCAGTCAACCCGCCACTCTTCTCGTCTTCTCTTCCTCTCCGCTGGAAACAGCCCCTTTTGCTCCATAGGAATAGCCACCGAGATCCCCTCTCTCCACATCTCCCCTGCTCACCAGCCAAACTACCCTCTCTCCTCCGTTCTAACCCCTTTCCCGTCACCCTGCTGCTGCGTCACAGCCTCCATTCCGCCTCCCATGGCAGCCCCAAAATCCACCAAAAATCGACCCCAAACAACACCCAAAATAACCCCATTTCCAGCGAAGCAACGACAACAATTAATCGGAGAACTTCGAAATTGAAGGTTTGTTTGAGTTGAAATTTAAGACAGAAACCGCCCAGGTATGCACCTATTAAGATTTTTTTTTTTGACTTTTTGGTCTTTTGGTCTAATTCAAATTTTTCTTGATAACTTGAGGAAGTGGTTTCGATGTGCTTGGAGAGTGTATTCAATTTTGCCAAAGCTATTGAACATGTCCCAGAATAGTGTTATGAAAATGATGAATTATTTTATGTGTGTCAATATTGTAAGTCCTTTTGGTTTGATAAATGGGTTTGACTGGTGCCTTAATGGGCTCTAATTGATTAGGTTAACTTGAGTGGTCAATTTTTTTTTCAAAGGAAAAGCATGATTTACTGGAATCCGTTTGTTGATTTCTTATCTATAGCTTTATATATACCATATTGGTATTATATAGAATCAACTTAATCATATCTGATACTCTAGCGATATATTGAGATTCATTAGTATCATATAGAATTATGTTTTTTTTAACAAATAAATAAAAAATAAAAAAATTATTAAATTCTAAATTAGTAGAAAATACATTCATTGTGATAATTCATCAGTATATTTATATCATAGCGGTATTATATAGGAGTAGAAAATTATTAAAGTTACAAAATTATTTATTAGATTCTAAATTAGTAGAACATATATTTTTATGATACTGTATCGGTATATTAATATTCTATCGGTATCATATAATTTTGAGCTCTTTTTTTAGTAAATAAAATAATTAAGAGAAAATTATTAAAGTTATAAATTTATTTATTAAATTCTAAATTAATGGAAAATATATTTCTTGTGATACTCTATCGGTATATTGATACTATATCGATATCATATAAAATTGAGTTTAATCCTCTGTAATATTCTATTGGTATATGTATACCTTGTTGGTATATCATATACATGATGTCAGCGCACGAATTTTAATATTAGGAGGGCGAATGTTAATAGTACTAGGGTAAAAGATGTACAAAGATGTATGAATATAAATAATTTGCTGAGTATAAACTTAGTTTTCTATAATTAAATGAAGTCATTTTAGCAATTTATGTAAATTCTAGTAGTCTAAGTAAATAATTCAACATTTGATTAAGCGTACCATTTAACCATTCTTATGTGATGGGTGTGCATAAATTTGCTCCTGACCCTACCAAAGCTAAAGTAGCCCATGTGGTTACTCCTTTAAAGGAACAGTTGGAGCTAGTGTTGGACAACAAATTTTCAAATATTTTACAACTATTTTTTAGGTAAAGTTTAGAAGAAATATTTTATTGGCATTAATCAGTCTTTTTTTTTAAAAAAATTATTGGATAGTGAATTAATTGACCACTCCACGCTTATACATCCAAAACAATTTGTACTTTTGAAAACAAACCAGAGTACACAACGGTGGTAGCCTACAAGACAAAAATTATGCCAGAATAAAACACTGGTATCTTGACATATTTTGTAGTCCATCAAGTTGTACTCTACTACTATACAAAACTCGTATAAGTATTTTAGTATGCAACACTAGTTGTCTGAACAAAAAACCAAATCATGTCCTATTTCCCCAGGCCAGTATGAGTTCAACAATCTTCGGTCTATCTCTCCGACGTCAGAGTCAACAAAAAGTCATTCGCAACAGTCATCCATGTCAAAAAATGAGTAATTCCTTCCTAAAATATCATCAAATGTCCTCAGACATCCAAGTGCAAAATTTAATTGTACACTCCGATGTCGAAAAACTTGATAATATGTCTTCGCATAAAAATTTGGAAAACATCTTGTGACGAACTCAACTGCTTCAGCTTCAGTTCTTGATGAATCAAATAATTCTAAAATCATATCCATACTCTTTGGCTCCATGGTTAAAAGTTAAACACTGCACGAAACTTGGTTCATTGGCCTTGTAAAACACATTCTGCCAATCATGAAACTCTTTGAGATAATTATACGCGTATAGCTTAGTAATATTTCTCTCAAGACACCCATTGTGTGCATCAAGAAAAAATAAGTGTGTTTGTTGCTTCCAAAATAAAATAGCATAGTAAATCCACCTTGAGAATGGTCTGAGTTCACTTGGAGTTCGAAAAATCACTTTTGGTTTTAATACTTTTGCTTTTGAATTTTCGGAATTTCATCAAAAAACATTAGCAAATAATCTAACTCATTCCACAGTTGCAAGCCATTTTTTGGATGATACATATTAATTATATCTTTCAAGAATTGTCGGAAGCCCCGAAGATTTTGCTATTAAGATTGTGTTTTAGCATAAGCAGAGAAAGCCTTGATTTCCTTAAATAAACATATTCTGACTTTTTCATCCTCCCCCATCGTGACTCCTTTAGTGATAGATGAAAAAGTTGGGCTTCGTGTATGCTTTCAAGCGTTTTTGCAATTTGGAAAAATATATTTTTGAGGTCTTTTCCAACTCCAATGCATTCAGGTGTTGCTTCATCATAGTTCCAAAATATCAAAGTTTCTCCCTTCTCCTTCTTCTTAATCCAAGTGTTCATGGTAACTAAAGGTACAGGAGAACTATTACTTTATTGTTGTGGTTGATTACATAAGTTCCCTTAGCCATATAAGGACAGTTATTCAGCTCAAATAATACACGATGTTCACATCTAGCTTCATCACCCGTTGAAATTCTAGCACAGAATTCTCATATTTGTGGTTGCAAAGTTCCATCTCTATTCTATAGAGCCCCACCATATGGTCCTTGTTGTTTTGATTAATAATTTCATACGTTAACTCCATGATATTTGACCCGAATATACTTGTCCTGTTCTTAAAAAAAAAGAATTGGGCCTGCCTAACCCTTCAAAAATCTGATGTTGCCACTTCTTTGAGGTTTTGAGCCTATTTCCGTGTTATATACATTCAGTGTATATTTGTTGCGTATATCGATGTATATACACTAATTTTGCTGCTTCTGAGATCTGTATAACTTATTTTCTAGCTTATGTCTACCTGCCCTCTCCAAGAGATCACCCAAAAATAAGGTTTGGGCCTTCATGGCCCAATAAAATGCAAATGAGAGAAGGGGAATCCATTTAGGATTTTTCTGATGCAGGAACTGATAACGACATCGAGCTAATTAGCTTAATTTATAGTTTAAATTTATCTCTTTTTTATTCTGAACGAATATGTTATGTTTTTTTTTTATGGGAAATAGGTTCATTGCATTAAATATCTTAATTTATGGAAGAGAGAGTAACACAATCCCACGATTCACGCAATTAAAATGCCATTCAAACTCTTTCCATTTGATCCTAATTGATTCGCTTCACAAAATTTCAAAAATTTAAATTGTTCTTCTAAAACGATTTCGTGAAGT
Source organism: Solanum sejunctum (assembly GCA_025642045.1). Taxonomy (NCBI): domain Eukaryota; kingdom Viridiplantae; phylum Streptophyta; class Magnoliopsida; order Solanales; family Solanaceae; genus Solanum; species Solanum sejunctum. The sequence goes on along the minus strand of JAOTQJ010157590.1, from coordinate 20,362 downwards.
AAAACAAAAAGAAGAAAAACTGACGGTTCATGAAGAATAATATATTCAACAAGGACCAGAAATTTCAAAAGAAAAAAAGAAAGGAAGATGAGAATGACGATTTGTTCATTGATCTTAGGGTTCAAAAGAGGAGAGAAAATTTTGAAAAGAGAAGATGTAGAACCTAAAAAGGATTGACAACTAATTGGAGAGTCTCTTTGTTTTCTAGAAGTGCGAAAGTTAGGGGTTAACTTTAATTTGAAGTTAATTATGAATACTTGACAAATGCATAGTGATTGACAACTCATTGGACTCCAAAACTGAAAATAGCCATAATAATAGTCTAGTAAAAATTGAGTGAGCAAGTTAATACTAAGTATCAGATGGGAGGAGAGAGAAAGTAAAGAAATGGGAATTTTCTAATTTTTTTAAATAGTAGAAAATTTTGGAGATTATGATAAAGATAAATTGTGTATTTGTGTAATTTTTCCAAAAATTATTTACACCAAAAAAACTCACTTTTTAAAATTACTAAAAATAGCCATTCGGTTGGCTTTTGGCTATTTGGTTACAATTTTGGTCATTCAGCCTTTTTGTAATTGGTCATTCGGCCTTTCATTCAGTCTTCTTCTTTTTCTTTTTTCTCTTTCTTTTGTTTTGTGGATTTGGCCTTTTTCTTTTTGTTTTTTAGATTTTTTTTTGTATTTTTTTGGCTCACAATTTGACTCAATTTGTTTGCCCACTTAATCTTTTTTTTTTTAATTTTTTTTGAATAGATCTTTTTTAAATTTTTTTTAGTTGTGCTATGTTAAAATTATTTTTTAAAATGTCAATGTTCTTAAAAAATTTTATTTGCTCTATTTAAAAAGTTTTTTTTCCTTTTTAATTGTTTCACTTAGTTTGTGATTTTTTTTGGTCATTTTATTATTTATTGTTTATTTTATTAATGTGAGAATGCATGATAGTCAAATAAATATCATTCTCGATGCGTTACATCCCTATTTATGTAATTTCTACACTTGTTTGTACACAATTTATACAATATCGATACACGTTTATATACTATTTGTATGATATTGATACATATTTATATATAATTTATACAATGTTGATATATCACATAACTATTTATACAATATTAATACAAATTTCCACTTTTATATAATATCAATATGGTGCATATACACAACATAAGTATTTGTATAATATCAGTGTCGCACCCCATTTTTTCTCGCCAATAAATGAGAGCCTGGACGACATTGCGACAAAGACTCTTTTGGAATTTTTAAATATTGAAGAGTCGCCACCTAATGAGTTAAGATGCATTAGGATACCATTCTAATCTATAACTAAGTCTAAGGCTAAGGTTATCAGAGAACACATAAGGGTTCAAGTTACCTCGAAAGGAAAGTGTTAGACACCCTTTGAGGTCTGCAATGGCGGGTCTCGGTCGTATTTCGCATTTATGTGGGGGTTTACTAATAAGGGTTTCATATTATTATTATTCTAAGTGATCAAATAAATTAAATATATAAAACAAGTAAATAACTAACTACCCCAAACAATTAAAAGCAAACAAGAGAGGAAAAAAATTAAATTAAGCGATATTTTATTCCACTCAAATCAGTATACTCGGCTTTTATTTCGGAAGACGAAATTAGATTTTGTCAATTTTTAGATCGCATGGCTTAATTAAGCCTAAGGACAAAAACCAATGTTTCGCCCTTTTGAAGCTTGGGTTTTAGGTCATCATTTTTGATGGTCCTATATACCTGTACCCATCCTAGGTTGATTTATTATTTAACTTGAAGGCGTACTAAAGAAAAATGAAAAATTCTAACGCTTTTTTAAAGTGTGTAGCGTCCCTCCTAATGTCCAAGAAGCATTGGACTTCTATTTTAGTCGTTCTAGACTTAAAGAGAATGTAGGGCTACTAGTTAGGCTCGCGTCAAATAAAACATAGAGGACTAGCAAGTAGCACAAAAAGTCTTAAGTACGCCTCTCATACAAATAACATATTTCAAACAAAAAGAAATAATGCCAAGAAATTATTGTGTGTACATAACATGAGAACTTAATAGAAAATTTCAGACTAAAAATATTTGTTAAGAAAAAGCATTTTAAATTTTAAGAATTGTTTTTTTTTAAAAATAATTAGAAGATTTTATATTATATTTAGCAACAATGCTAAGTTAATAGATTGGTTTGGTTGTCCCCATGGTGACGAACCGTGTTAGCATCCATACAAAACATAGTAGAAGTAAGTGAGGCCACATCCCAACCCAAATAGGAGATATTAGATAGTGTTTTTCTCCTAATATAGCTAACGCCCCCTTCGTCTGCCCTTAAGATTTCCTGCATAAACAAAGGGGGGGTGTTTTCACAAAAACCTTGGTATCATTAAAATGATTGTATTTCAGTCCCTCTTTGGCTATCAAGTTAATGGCTTGATTCTGCTCCCTAAATATGTGCTTGTAGCTGACTCAGTAATGACCTGCATTTAATAACAAGGTTATCAAACAAAATGTACCTGAGAGAAAGCATTGCACAGCCTCCAAGGCATCCGTTTCTATTTGCTTGTTGAAATCATACTGGATTGCAAGTTGAATTCATCTTCTTATGGCTTTGATTTCGGCTTCAAGTGGGGTTATGTGGGCAAATGCACCATAGAAACCCATAATCCATTTACCTGAACTGTCTCTAAAAGTTCCACCAATTCCACCATGCCCTGGGCATTTTTTGTTTGCTCCATCAGTGTTTAACTTAATAAATCTGGGCTTTGGTGTGTCCCACTTGACGTGGCAAATTTCTTGTGGTATTCTTTGACTGTATTTGATTGTGTAAATAGTAGCAAACTCAACTGCAAATCCAAACACCAAGTCAACCTTCACATGCTCCTTTTTAGTATCAAATTCGTTGGTATTCCTATTCTTCCAGATATTGCACAGACAGTAATGAAAAAGGGTGCCCCACCTAAGTTATTGGCTGGCCTATTTGTCATGGATGTTTTGCCAGCAATTCATCCAAGAATCCTCACTAAGATTCTCTCATTGTAGGGTATTCATGATGTGTTGATTTTGTTGCAAGTTAATCCAAAATGTTTTCGGTATGGTGCATTGGAAAAGAAGGTGGGTGGTGTCTTCCGACATAAATGGGGCAATTTGGGAAGACAAAAAGTACAAGGGAGCTTAGCCGTTGATTGGTTTTAAGCCGCCTGTGATGAAGGATCCATAGGAAAATTTTGATTTTGCTGGGAATGTTGGTATGCGAGATGAAATTGAAGTCCTTACTTTTGTCAGTATTGGTTGCGGACTTTGTTGAAATGAAAGTGTAGGCTAAAGACATAGAAAAGCTCCGCTGAAATTGAGACCCCAGATTAGAAGCTCTTTTTTTTGCTGGCCCATTAGGATATAAGTACCATGAATTATGTCTTGGACATGAGGTGGAAAGATGAAGGAAAGGGCATTGAGGTTCTACTTTGAGTCTTTCTTATGTTTGCAGCTCTGAGTTGCTCCTCATTTTCATTCATTGGCTCTTGGATACAATGTCTGAGTGATTAGAAAGAGGGTATCCAATTATTCGTAAGGAAGTTAATCTTTGTACCCTGGTGGAGGATCCATTTTGAGGCCCCAGAGATGTCTTTCCAACCCTCTTGGATGTTCCTCCATGTACGAGAGACTATTCTTCTATTAGCTGCATCAATGGGGTTATTTCTATATTTTCTTATCAACATAAAAGCCCACAAGTTGTTGGAATTTTATGTCAGTCTCCAAGCCAACCCCCCTTCCCCAATGTGGCTCTATTGTTAATTGCACACTTATAAATGCCCAACCCACCCTTTTCTTTAGTCTTGGTGACTGTGTCCCAGCTTAGGAGGTGCATTTTTCTCTTCTCCTGAGAAGTTCCCCAGATGGAGTCCCTAGTGGTTTTATCAAGATTTTGATTGATCTTTTCATGGAGCTTTATGTAACTCATTACATGGGAGGGAATACCATTAGGGTGGCTTTAGCAAGGACCACCCTATCGGCCATTGTGAATATTAAATGAAAAGAGTCAGAGTCTGTAAACTAGAAGTCTGTTAGATGAGTTAGTTGGAAAAGGAGTTAGTTAGTTAGAGTCAGTTATGACTTTAACAGAATTAGTCACAGATTTCTTGTGAGCCAAGTAGTTTGTTGGCTATATAACCACAATGTATGAGTGTTGTTGAAGATATATGAAAAAACGAATTCACAACATATTCTTAGATTCTTCGTTCTGTCTCATCACTATTATGATTAAGCATTTTGACATGGTATCAGAGAGGCAATCGCTTTGGAAGAAGACTGGTTTCTGAACATGGTACAAGCTCTATTGTTGAGGCTTGAGAGGAGATGAAGTGCCATGGCTAATTCAGAAACTTCACAAAGAGAAGTTACTCAGATCTCACAGTTGGATTATACACATCTGCTGTTCTTTCAACCCTCATATTCACCTGGAATTGCAATGATTAGCTTGAAGTTGATAGGACCAGAAAACTATACATTGTGGAGTAGATCAATGGGACTTGCTCTATGGATAGTCACGACAAATCCGACTTAACTTATTTCCTTCTTTTTTGGCTGGAAAAGAATAAGCTAGGTATGATAGATGGAAGCTGTGATAGAAACATGTATAAGGGAGAACTAGCAAAACAATAGGATAGATGCAATGCATTGGTCCTCTCATGGATTACTGGAGTTCTGCACCAGAATTGGTTTCAAGTATAGTACTGCATCTACTGCAAAGAAGGTATGGGATGAGTTCAAAGAGAGGTTCCACAAATCTAATCTCACTAGGATCTACCAGTTGTGAAGAGATATAGCCATGTTGACATACGGCACAAACTCAATCACAGTTTACTACTCAAAATTGAAGGATTGTTGGAATGAACTGGACCTTCTGACACCTCATCCTCCCATATGTGTCTGTGTAAAAACGAGTATGTTTCACATTTGAATAATCAAAGATTATTACAATTCTTAATGGGTTGAATGAGACCTATAATCATGTTAGGAGTGATATTCTTCTTAGAGATCCTGTGTTAAGTGTTAATCAAGCTTATTCTATTGTAATACAAGAGGAAAGTCAGAGAAAATTGGAAACAATTGATCTTAGTCATGATCTAGTGAGTCTGTTGGCTGCTAGTAGAGATAACGATTTTAGAGCTAAGAAACCAGTAAATGGTGGAACTATGGGAATTGTTCTTGGCACCATATGTGAGTATTATGGATATAAAAGTCATCTAAAGAAGAATTGCTATAAACTCGTTGGATATCCCCCAGATTTTAAAAGCAAGAGACAATTTTGAACACAAGGAAGCAAAGAAAAACTACCCACAGGCTCATCATGTACATCTGGACAAGGGTGCATCTAGCCTTGAAGGTTCAGGAGGCCACTATCTTGCAGATTAGGAATATCATAATTACTTAAACTGGAAAGATAAAGGGAAAGGACAACAATCACAATAATAGGCAAATGATCATCAGTGTAACTTTGCAGGTATAGCTTCTCTATTATCCAAAATAGAATAATGTGATTGGATTATAGATTCCGATGTAGAACAATGTGATTGGATTATAAATTCCGGAGCATCTCATCATATAACACCTCTTAGAAAAATATTGAATGATCTTAAGACAATTGAAATGGAACAAGGTAATGGAGTTCAAGTATCTACAGGAGATGCAAGCAAAGTAACACATACAGGAGAAGCAGTAATTATGAAAAATCACACTATTAAGGATATTCTATATGTGCCTGATTTCAAATTTAATTGTTATCAGTGTCAAAGATAACCAAAGAACTTAGTTGTTCAGTCAGTTTCTACCTAGAATTTTGCATATTTCAGGGGCTTTACAGTGACAAGGTATTGGGGATTAGTAGAGAACATGATGGACTGTATTGGCTACAATGGAATGAAAAGATCAGAGCAGGAGCAGTGATGAAGAATCAAACAGACTTAGTCCTATGGCACAACAGACTTGGTCATCCTTCCATGGAGGTATTCAATAAAATTGATGAGTTGAGAACAAAAATGTCTAAATAACAGCAGGAACTTTGTATTATGTCTTATGGCTAAGCAAGGCAGTCTCAAATTTCCTACTAGCACTTCTTCAGTTTGTAGTTGTTTTCATTTGCCGTACATTGATGTATAGGGACCTTTTGTGGTACCTTCTTGTGATGGAAAATCCTATTTTGTGACTATAGTAGATGATTGCAGCAGATATACGTGGATATGCTTGATTCAATCTAAGTATGAGGCTATTGCTGTGTTGAGAGATTTTCTATATAAAGTGAAGAACCAATTTGGTGCCAATGTTAAGGTTTTGAGGACAAATAATGGTAGGGAGCTCATCAATACAAGTTGTCATGAGTTATTTTCATCCTTGGGCATTGTGCATTAGATAGTTGTCCATATACTCCTCAGCAGAATGGTATTGTAGAAAGGAAGCATAAATATATTCTAGAGCTTGGAAGGGAATTAAAGTTCCAAAATGGTGTTCCATACAAATTATGGGGTGAATGTATTAGAACAACTGCCTATCTCATCAATAAGCTATCATCAAGTGTTCTGAATGGAAAATCTCCATATGAGGTGCTATATTGGAAAAATCCAAACTTGGAATATTTGAAGGTGTTTAGGTGCCTGTGCTTTGCTGGCATGTTACCTAGAGGAAACAAGTTTGATCTTAGAGTAAGGAAAACTGTCTTCCTAAGTTATGAGGAAACACAAAAAAATTACAGGTTATTTGACTTGGATACTAGTGCTTTTTTTGTAAGCAGAGATGTAAGCTTTAGGGAATATATATTTCCTTTTAAATGAACCAAAAAATATCTTGATGATATATTCTATCTTATACCACAAGATACTGCACAGGACAACACTTCATCAACTATGATTATTAAGGAACATCTTTCACAGGAAGACAATGAGGATGACATGACAATGAATGAGATGGAGGCAGTAGAAGCAGAGACACCACAAGAGCAAAATGGATTGACACCAGTAGAGTCAAGTGATTCAAGAGCCGAAGGAGGAGAATATAATCATGTATTGGAGGAACAACCTCAGGAAGATACATCAATAGAACCTCAGACTAGAAAGAGGAGTAACAAAACAACTAAGCCTCGTATAAGGATGAAAGATTATGTACTGCCTAAAGGAAAAGCTGGTCAAGCATGTTTGTTTCCCATTTCAGATTACATTTCCTACTCTTCACTATCACCCAAATACTAGACATACTTAAGTGCATTTTTAGCATCATTTGAACCCCAATCATTCCAGGAAGCATCTAAGGAATTAAAGCAATGGAGGAGGAAATCCAAGCCTTGAAGAAAACCACACATGGGACATAGTTGATTTGCCAGTTGGGAGGCAAGCTATAGAGTCTAAATGGGTGTACAAGATCAAATATAAATCCAATGGTGAGATTGAAAGATTTAAGGCTAGACTGGTGGCAAAGCGATATAATCAAAAGGAAGGGCTGGACTTCCATGACACTTTTTCTCATGTGGCTAAAATGGTGTTTTTCAGAACTAAGATCAGCTTAGCAGCATCAAAACAATAGGGAATTTCACAAATGGATGTGAGCAATGCTTTTCTACAAGGAGATTTGTATGAAGATGTATATATGCATATGCAACAAGGATTTTGTGGAAGAGGGGAAAAGAAAGTTTCAAGCTAGTCAAGTCCTTATATGGACTGAAACAAGCATCAAGGCAGTGGAATGTCAAGCTAATAGATGCACTGGTGAATCCAGGGTACTTACAGAGTAGTATGATCACTCATTGTTTACCAAGAAAGAAGGAACAGACATTTCCATCATACTGGTGTTTGTGGATGACTTGCTAATTACAAGAAGTAATTCCACACTGATTGAGGAAGTCAAGAAGACTCTACACAACCATTTCAAAGTCAAAGAATTAGGAGATTTGAGATACTTCCTTGGGATTGAGGTGATGAGATCAGAGAAAAGAATACTTTTGAATTGGAGAAAGTATAGTCTAGAACTAATTTCAGAGGTGGGACTTAGTGATGCTAAACTAGCTCCCACACCATTAGAGGCTAATAACAAGCTCACAACAGTAGATTTTGACTTACACATGGGAATTACAAGTGATCCTGAGTTGGAGGATATAGTTGGTTATCAGAAGCTAGTTGGAAAGCTGATTTACCTCACTATTACTAGACCAGACATATGCTTTGCAGTACAGGTACTTAGTCAATTCATGCGGAAGCCAAAACAGTCCCATTTAGAAGTAGCCATGAGAGTGATAAGGTACTTGAAAGGTTCACCAGGTTTTGGATTATACTTTCCGTCAAACACAACACAGGAATTAATTGTATATTGTGACTCTGATTTGGTAGCTTCTCCAAACACAAGGAGGTCAGTAACTGGGTTGTGG
>JAOTQJ010157590.1:0-11859 GCA_025642045.1 Solanum sejunctum | reverse complement strand
CACAGGAATTAATTGTATATTGTGACTCTGATTTGGTAGCTTCTCCAAACACAAGGAGGTCAGTAACTGGGTTGTGGTCAAATTAGGAGATGCTCTACTTTCCTAGAAGTCTAAGAAGCAGCAAATAGTCAGTAGGAGTTCAGCTGAAGTTGAATATAGGAGTATGGCTATGGTAGTGGCTGAATTTGTTTGGGTGTGTGGTCTCTTAAAGGAGCTGAATTGCCAAGTATCTACTCCTATCACTTTATATTTTGACAATCAAGTAGCTATACAGATAGCTTGCAATTCCATATTTCATGAGAGAACTAAAATCATAGAGATAAATTATCATTTTGTTAGAGAGAAAGTCGAAATTGCTCGTTCTCCAACATTTGTTCCTACAAGTGCTCAACTTGCTGATGTGTTAACAAAAAGCCTATGTAATGCTCAACATAGTACACTGATTTCCAAGCTTGGCATGTTGAATATCTTCCACATACCAACTTGAGGGTGTGTGTTAAATGAAAATAGTCAAAGTCAGTAAACTAGAAATCTGTTAGATGAGTTAGTTGGAGAAGGAGTTAGTTAGTTAGAGTCGGTTATGACTTTAACAGTATTAGTCACAGATTTTTTGTGAGCCAAGTAGTTTGTTGGCTATATAAGCACAATGTATGAGTGTTGTTGAAGATATATGAAAAAACAGATTCATAGCATATTCCTATATTCTTCCTTCTATCTCATCACTGTCATGATTAAGCATTTTGACAGTGAGAGGGTTCATTTTCCAACCTGCCAATTTGTTTCTCACATTAAGAAGTATCGAGAAAAAGCAGAGTCAAGTTGAGAAAAGTTTAAGAAAAGCTAAGTTGGGCTAAGTCCCCAAAAGATCCAAGATATATTTTGAGAACTCTTATTCCTTAAGTTATGAGCATTATGAATGTTATTCTCTGAGTAGTATTGATCACCGATATGAGTGAGAGTAGAATTAATAACTTGAACTCATAAACTACGTAGTCAACATATGATAGGATTATACCAAGGTATAACTCCCCACGTGCTACTAAGATGATCCACTTTTGGGATGGATCCACTCCCCTAGTTTTCGTTCTTTACCCCGACGAAGTATGGGACGGCTCTGGCAGCGTGCAAGACGCTGTATCACCACAAATCTCATAGTAGTGGTTGTCGGTTAGAGAAACTCCCCAAGCTAAAGCAAGTTAGTTTTACATAGACAATTAGCATATGTTCTATTTTCAGCATGTTATTGCATTTATTACTTATGCTACATCAATTTCAGATTTGTTGTACGTACTTTGAAAATATTGCCTTACCCTAAGTTTTCGTTTTGACTATTTTACATACCGTACATTCCACGTACTAACATCTTTAGAACCTGCATCATTTCATGATGCAGACGCAGGTGACAAAGTACCTCAGGAGACGTTTCGTTGAGGATTAGACATCCTTCAAACTATTGGTGATGCCTCTTCTCAGTTAGGGTTTTTTGAAGTTTTAGCTATGTTTTTCCCTTTTAGTATTTCCTTGAGTTGTGGCTACTTGGAGCTTGTCCCGATAGTTGTTACAGTTTATTCTAGTTAGAGCTTCCATAGACTATGTGACAAGTATTTCAGATCTTTTTTTTCAGTTGTTGTTAAGATAATTCTCTATTCAGTTTATTCAGACATTATGATACTCTCAACTTATTATGTCTATGCCTTTTCATTTTTGTTTAAGTCTTCTGCTGAGTAGAGTAGCTAAGTCAAGTGGTTCGCTTGGGACTAAAATTAGTTCTAGGTGTCGGCCGCGCCCAGGGTGTGAACTCGAACCGTGATAAATTTGGTATCAGAGCATAAAGTTCAAGAGTCCTAGGGAGTCTATGGAACCGTGTCTAGTAGGGTTCGTATTATGGGTGTGAAACACGCCATATCTATAATCAAGAGGCTGCAGGACATTAGGAAGTGTCACTATCAATTGCTATTTCCTCTCATGCTTGAGAGTTTACCTATGTTATATCCTTTCTAACTCGTACATTTATGCCTTGTTTTTCAGATAATGCCTCCATGCAGAGCTGATGGACCAGCAAGGGCCAGAGGGTGCCCAGTGAGACGAAATGCCAACCAGCCTGACCCAATTCCTGAGGGACGTAAAGGTCCAGCTGGGCTTGCCGAACAACCACTGCTAGCGAATATGTCGAATGCTGAGCTCCGCTAGGCTATCTAAACTTTTGCACAAATGGTCACTACACCAAGAGGTCACCTAGGAGATGGCAGGAATGATGGATCAGATACCACTAGGGTTCGTGAGTTTTTGAGGATTAACCCACCTGAGTTCACGGGGTCTAATGTGAAGAAAGATCCCAAGAACTTTATCGAGAAGCTCTGGAAAGTGTTTCAGGTTATGCACACATGTGATGCTGAGTGGGTTGAGTTGGATGCTTACCAGCTCAAGGGAGTAGCTAGGCTTTGGTTTGATCAGGGGAAAGGAAGCAGAGCAGAAGGGCGCTAGCTTTGATTTGGGTAATGTTTGAGGAGGCCTTTCTGGGACAGTACTTTTCTAGAGAGTTGAGTCAGGCTAAAGTGAGGGAATTTATTAATCTGATGCAGGAGAACATGAATGTCTGGAAGTATAACCTTAAATTTTACTCAACTGTCCCCCTATGCTCTAACTATGGTAGCAAACATATGTACTAGGATGGACTTATTTGTGTCACGGCTCTCTCAGATGACTTAGAGGGAGGGTAGGAATGCTATGCTGCTTGGGGATATGGACATAACTCGCTTGATGATTTATGTGCAACAGATAGAGGAGGAAAAAATACAGGATAGGAAGGAATTCAGGAGTAAGAGGGCCAAGACATCACACTAGGAGACAAGCAAGAGGGGGGTTGGAAATGGAAATCACTCATCCTTTCAGCCTAAGATAACCTGACCAACACCCTCATCTACTAGCGCACCTACATTGAGGGTCAAGAATGAGCAGGGATCATAGAACCGTAGGTTCTTGGACAGCCAGTCACAGGGTAGCATAACTCAAGGATCGACTTGATACCCCATTTGTGGCAAGTGTAGCAGGTATCATCCAGGAGAGTGCCTTATGGGTACAAATGGTTGTTTCAAATGTGGCCAAGTGGGGCACTTCTGGAAGGATTGTTCCATGGGAAGGCAGAACACGAGAGATAATAGATCTCAATAAGTTTCTTTAGCACCATAGGCTAAGCCAGTTCACTGGGGTACTACATCAGCAGCAGGCAGGCGCACAAACTGCTTATATGCCATGGCCACCAGACAGGAGCAGGAGAACTCACCAGATGTGGTTATCGGTATGCTCTAAGTCTTCACTTATGATGTCTATACATTGTTAGACCCAGGTCCCACATTGTCATTTGTGACTCCTTATGTATATATGATGTTTGAGGTCAAATCAGAATGTCTTCTTGAACCTTTTAGTGTTTTTATTTCTACTGGAGAGTCTGTCCTAGCCCAACGAATTTATAGGGCCTATCCAATATTAGTTTATCAAAAGAATATCGTAGCTGATTTGGTTGAATTAGACATGGTAGATTTTGATGTCATTCTAGGCATGGATTGCCTTCATGCTGGTTATGCCTCAGATTGCAGAATTAGGATGGTCAAATTTTAGTTTCCTAACGAGTTAGTCTTAGAGTGGAGGGGTAGCTTAGTTTTTCCTAAGGCTCAGTTTGTCTCATATCTCAAGGCAGAAAGTTAATTTTCAAAGGGTGCATATATCACCCAGAGTCCAGGATTTTAGTGCCGAGGCACTATCTCTTCAATCTGTCTCAGTTGTGAATGAGTTCCCAGAAGTCTTTTCTGAGGATCTTCTCGGAGTCTCCTGATAGGGGGATAGACTTTGGGATAAATACCCTCCTAGATACCCAGCCCATATCTATTCCACCTTATTGTATGACTCCCTCAGAGCTAAAAGAGTTGAAAATGTAGTTGAAAGACTCCTAGATAAAGGGTTCATTAGACCAAGTTTCTCACCTTGAGGTGCTCCGATCTCTTTGTGCGTAAAAATAATGGTTCTCTTAGAATGTGCATAGATTATCGTCAGTTGAATAAGATAACCATAAAGAACAAGTATCCTCTTCCCAAAATTGATGACCTATTTGATCAACTCTAGGGTGCTACTTGTTTCTCCAAAATGGACCTTAAATCTGGGTACCATCAGCTTAAGGTTAGAGAAAGAGACATCCCTAAGACAACTTTCAGGATCTGCTATAGTCATTATGAGTTTTTGGTCATGTCATTTGGACTGACAAATGCATTAACAACCTTCATAGATCTTATGAACAAGATGTTGAGACCGTACCTAGCTATGTTCATCATTGTGTTCTGATCTACTCTGTAATAAAGAGGAGTATGCTAAACATCTTAGAATTGTCCTTCAGACCCTTAAAGATCATCACCTATATGCCAAATTTTCCAAATGTGAGTTCTGGTTATAACATCTATGGCGTTTTTGGGTCATATTGTGTCTGGTGAAGGTATTCTAAGTTCATTTCCCAAAAGATTGAGGCAATAAAGAATTGGTCAAGGCTCACAACTCCAACAGAGATAAGGAGTTTCTTAGGCTTGGCAGGTTACTATAGGTTGTTCGTAGAGGGGTTTTCTTTTATCTCAGCTCCCTTGACTAAGCTGACTCAGAAAAAGGTTAAGTTCGTATGGTCAGAAGCTGGTGAGAAGAGTTTTCAAGAGTTGAAGACTAGGCTGACTACAACCCCGGTCTTATCCCTACCCGAGGGAGCCAATGACTTTGTGGTATACTGTGATGCTTCCAGAGTTAGGTTAGGATGCGTACTAATACAAAGAAGCAAGGTAATAGCATATGCCTCCAGACAGTTTAAGACCCATGAGAAGAACTACCCTACCCACGATCTTGAGCTTGTTGCTGTGGTGTTTGCTCTAAAAATCTGGAGACACTATCTCTACTGTGGGCATGTAGATTTATTTACGGACCACAAAAGCTTGCAGTATGTATTCAGCTAGAAAGAGTTAAACCTGAGGTAGAGGAGATGGTAAGAGTTGTTGAAAGACTATGACATGAGCATCCTCTATCACCCAGGTAAAGCTAATGTAGTTGCTAATGCTCTTAGCAGGTTGACCATGGAGAGCATTGTTCATATTGAGGATGAAAAGAAAGAATTGCCTAAAGAAGTGCACAGACTAGCCTATTTGGGGGTGCAGATTGAAGATTCTGACGAGGGTGGTGCCATTATAAAAAATAGGGCAGAGTCATCATTGGTGTTGGAGGTGAAAGAAAAGCAAGACAAGGATCCTATCCTCCTTCAGTTGAGAGAAGATGTTCAAAAATGAAAAGTATTAGTGTTTGCAAAAGGGAGAGATGGAGTCCTGAGATATTAAGGCAGATTGTGTGTGCCAAGTGTTGATGGCCTTATAGACAAGATCCTAGCCGGGGCTCATAATGCTGGATACTCTATTCACGCAGGTGCAACAAAAATGTATAGAGATCTACAAGAGGTTTATTGGTGGGGTAGCATAAAGAAGGACATCGTAGAGTATGTATCCAAATGCCTGAATTGCCAGTAAGTTAAGGTGGAGCATCAAAGCTCTTGTGGTGTGGCCAAGAATATTGAGATTCTAGAGTGGAAGTGGAAGTGGACTTAATAATAGGCTTACCTCGATCCCATAGATAGCATGATTTGATATGGGTCATAGTAGAGACAATGACCAAGTCGGCTCACGTTTTGCTTGTCAAGATGACTGATATAGCTGAGGACTATGCCAGACTTTACCTTAAAGAGATTGTTAGGTTGCACGGGGTTCCTATATCCATTATTTCAGACAGAGGAGCCCAGTTCACAGCACAGTTTTGGAAGTCCTTTCAGAAAGGGCTTGGCACAAAGGTGAATCTTGAAACAACTTTCCATCCATAGACAGACGGGCAAGCAGAGCGGACTATACTGACCCTTGAGGATATGTTGAGGGCGTGTGTGATAGACTTTAACGGTAACTGAGATAATCACTTACCCTTGATTGAGTTTTCCTATAATGACAATTTCCACGCTAGCATATAAATGGCACCATATGAGACCCTTTATGGGAGAAAGTGTAGATCACCCATTAGGTGGTTTGAAGGTGGTGAGGCAGGATTGGTAGGACATGATTTAGTCCATCAGGCTATGGAGAAGGTGAAAGTTATCCAAGAAAGACTAAAGACAACCCAAAGCCGGTAAAAGTCTTACATTAATGTTAGGAGGAGAGATTTGGAATTTGAGGTAGATAATTGGGTGTACCTGAAGGTATCACCATAAAGGGAGTTATGGGATTCGGGAAAAAATAGAAGCTCAGTCCATGATATATTGGGTCGTACCAGATTGTTAAGAGAGTTGGGAATGTGGCATATGAATTGGAATTGCCACCAGAGTTAGCTGCTAATCACCCAGTATTCCACATTTCTATTCTTAAGAAATGTTTCAGAAATCCCACGCTGGCTATACCTCTAAAGAGTATTGGGGCCAAGGACAGCTTGACGCATGAAGAGGTCCCATTGCAAATACTAGACTGACAAATTTGCAAATTGAGGACCAAGGAGATTGCTTTAGTAAAAGTATTATGGAGGAACCAGTTCGTTGAGGAAGCCACATGGCAAGCAGAGGAAGATATGAAGGCCAAATATCCACACTTGTTTGTAGGCGTCAATTAGGATCTTGAAGGTGAATTTCCATGATTGATCTCGAAGATTTATATTTGTTTAAGTTAATTAATCTTGTACGTTTTGAGCCAACTCTTCATGTCATTGTCATTCGAGGATGAATGATCCCAAAGGGGACATATTGTGACATTCGATGAAATTACCAAAATACCCTAGAAAAGAAACATGCACATAACGCATCTTTCCATACTCCATTTGCAAATTCGAAACTGAATTTGTGATCAGTACGAAAAATTAAGTGAGAAAATGGTCTTAACCCGATTTTATAGCAACTGAATTGAAAAATAATTTTCATGAAATTTTTTGAGATAGTGAGGGTGTTGGCCCAGGGCATGACATGCCTGGGACGCGGACCCACACTTCAGTTTTTTTTTAAAATTTCATTGGGAAACTAAAAATCTCAAATTTGAGCGAAATACACATGTTCACGCCCTAGGAGCGACGCAAACATGGTGTATGGGGTGAAATTTTCTTCTTTTTGTTTTAAGAAAGGGTAGTTTCGACTTTTTCCACCCTCCTTATGCTTTAATTAGTCAGCTTTCACTCAAATTAAACCCTTATAATGTACTAATTCATGGTAATATCTTCAAAACCTTCCAAGAAACTTAGAACGTAGAATCAAGAAGTAAACTAGGTCTTTCAAGAACTCTCCCCAATTCTTCTAAGAACTAATTTCTCAGGTATGTAAGGCATTCCAAAAGTTATCCTACGTATGTTTAGTATTTTTGAATACGAATTTCTCCCAAGATTCAAGCTTATAAGTTAAGATCCATTTTTCTCTATTATTAGTGAATTTTTTGTCAAATTACTGTTCATGCATTTTTCCTTGATACGGATCATGACTTTTGTTGATTTTATTATTGAATTAAGATATTGAGACATGATTTTCAGTTATGGTTATATTTATGAGAATCCTATCACTATATCATGAAAAGGTACTATGTTCATAGTTTTGAGCTGAGTTTAAGAAGTACTTTAAGTTTTTGCATTTATTAGATATCTGAGTAATAAAGATTATGTTGAAATATTTTGCATTGATCCAACTTTCAGAAAAAGTAGAGAGTCAAGTTGAAAAAAGTTTAAAAAAAGCTATGTTGGGCTACGTCCCCAAAAGATCAAAGATATATTTTGAGAGCTCTTATTCCTTAAGTTATGAGCGTTATAAAAGTTATTTTGGGAGTAATATTGAGCATCGATATGAGTGAGAGTAGAATTAATAGCTTGAACTCATAAACTACGTAACCAGTGTAGGATAGGATTGTACTAAGGTACAAATCCTCATTTGCCACTAAGATGACCCACTTTTGAGATAAATCCACTCCCCTAGTTTTCGTTTCTTACCTCGACAAAGTATGGGATGTCTCTAGCAGCGTGGGCAAGATGCTGTATCACAACGAATCTCATAGTGATGGTTGTCGGTTAGAGAAACTTCTCAAGCTAAAACAAGTTAGTTTTACATATATACTCTCAGCATATGTTTTATTTTCAGCATGTATTACATTTATTACTTATGCTACTTTAATTTTTGATAATGTTGTACTTTGAAAATATTGCCTTACCCTGAGTTTTAATTTTTGCTATTTTACATATTATACATTCCACGTACAAACGTTCTTATGACCTGTATAGTTTCATGCTGCAGACGCAGGTGATATAGTACCTCAGCAGACGCTCCGTTGATGACTAGACATCCTTGCAGCTATTGGTGAGGCCTCTTCTCAGTCAGGGGCTTTTGAAGTTTTAGCTATATTTTTCCCTTTTAGTATTTCTTTCAGTCGTGGCTACTTGGGGCATGCCTCAGTAGTTGTTACAGTTTATTTTAGTTAGAGTTTCCATAGACTATGTGACAAGTATTTCAGATCTCCTTTTTCAATTATTGTTGAGATAATTCTCTATTTAGTTTATTTAGACATTATGATACTCTCAACTTATTATGTCTATGCCTTTTTATTTTTGTTTAAGTCTTCCACTGAGTAGAGTAGCCAGGTCAAGTGGTTCGCTTGGGACCAGAATTAGTTCTGGGTGTCGGTCGCACCGAGGGTGTAAACTCGGGGCATGATATTTGGCCCATCTATTAAACTCAAGATCAGCCCACAACATAGGCCTTTTTTTGCTTCCTTTCTTTTTCTTTCTTATTTTCTTTTCCTCTGCAGCTTTGTATTTATTTATTTTTTTAAAAAACAAATTTAATTTTTAATGGTTTTTTACTGCATTTTCTAAAATTGAAAATATCTTTTTTTAAGAACTCTTTTCAATATTTTTTATTGTGTATATAATATAATGGTATTATATAAATACTTATGTGGTGTATATGCACCGTATCAATATCATAAAAGTGTATAAACTTATATTAATATTGTATAAACAGTTATGTAATATAGCAATGTTATATAAACATGTATCAATATTATATAAATAGTGTGTAAACATATACCGATATTGTATAAATTATATACAAACATGAGTCAAAATTACATAAATAGGCATGTAATGTATCAACATTATATAAATAGGCATGTAATGTATCAACATTACATAAATGGTGCATAATTATATCAATATTGTATAAATAAGTATGCAATGTATTAACGTCGATATTTATTTGACTATCATGCATTCCCATCGTAATAAAATAATAAAATAAATAATAAATAATAAAATGCCAAAAAAATTCACAGAAGAAATGAAACAATAAAAAAAGAAAAAAAGTCTTTTAAATAGAGCAAATAATTTTTTTAAAAAAACATTGACATTTAAAAAAAATTAACATAGCGCAACTGAATAAAATAAAAAAAGGATTTATTTTAAAAAAATAAAAAAAAGACTAAGTGGCCAAACAAATAGAGTCAAATTGTGGGCCAAAATATAAAACACACAAAAAAATTTATAAAAACAAAAAGAAAAAGGCCGAAGCTATAAAACAAAAAAAGCAAAAAAAGGAAAAGAAAAAGACTGAATCAAAGGACGAATGACCAATAAGTAAAAAGGCCGAATGCCGAAAATTGTAATCAAATAGCCAAAAACTAGCCGATTGACTGTTTTAGTAATTAAAAAAAGTGGGCTATTTTTTGTATAAATTATTTTTGAAAAATTTACACAAATACATAATTTATCTTATCATAATATCTAGAATTTTCTACCATTTAAAAAAATTATAAAATTTTTATTTTTTTACTCTGTCTCTCTTCCCATCTGATACTTAGCATTAACTTGCCCACTAAATTTTTACTAGCCTATAATTATGGCTATTTCAAGTTTCAGAATTCAATTATTTGTCAATCACTATACATTAGTCAAGTATCCATAATTAATTCTAAATTAAAGTGAACTCCTAATTTTTGCACTTCTGAGAAAACAAAGAGACTCTCCAATTAGTTGTCATTCCTTTATAGGTTTTACATCTTCTCTTTTAAAAATTTTCTCTACTTTTTTGAATCCTAAGATCACTGAACAAATCGCCATTCTCATCTTCCTTTCTTTTTTTCTTTTGGAATTTTTGATCCTTGTTGAATATATTATTCTTCATGAACTGTCAGTTTTTCTTTTTTTTTTTCTTCACGAAATCTTTTTGGGAGAACAATTTAAATTTTTAAAATTTTGTGAAGCGAATCAGTTAGGATCAAATGGAAAGAGTTCAAATGTCATTTTTCGTGGGATTGTGTTACTTTCTCTTCGATAAATTAAGATATTTAATGCAATGAATCTATTTCCTATAAAAAAACCAAAATATTCGTTCAGAAAAAAGAGAGATAAATTTTAAATTATAAATTAAGCTAACTAGCTCGATGTTGTTACAAGTTCCTGCATAGGAAAAGTCCTTAATGAACTCCCCTTCCCTCATTTGTATTTTATTAGTCCATGAAGGCTCAAACCTCTTTTTTGGGTCATCCTTTGGAGAGAGGAAGTCAACACAAGCTAGAAAAGGAGTTATACAGATCTCGGAAGCAACAAAATTAGTGTATATACATTGATATATGCCAAAATATATACTAAGTGTATATAACAGGGAAATGGGCTCAAAAGATCAAAGAAGACAGCAACAACAGATTTTTGAAGGGTTAGGCATGCTCAATTCTTTTTTTTTTAGAACAGGACAGGTGTATTTGGGTCAAATATCATGGTGTTAATGTATGAAATTATTAATCAAAACAACGAGGACCATATGGTGGGGCTCTATAGAATAGAGGTGAACTTTTCAACCACAAATATGAGAATTTTGCGCAGGAATTCAACGATTGATGAAGCTAAATATGAACACCGTGTATTATCTGAGCTGAATATCTGTCCTTATGTGGCTAAGGGAACTTATGTAATCAACCACGACAATAAAGTAATAGTTCTCCTAGAATCTTTAGCAACCTTAAACACTTCGATTAAGAAGAAGGAGAAGGAAAAAACTCTGATATTTTGGAATTCTAAATGCATTGGGGTTGAAAAAGACCTCAAAAATATATTTTTCCAAGTTGCAAAAGAGCGTGAAAGCATACACAAAGCTCAACTTTTTCATCATAATATCACTAAAGGAGTTACGATGGGGGAAGATGAAAAAGTCAGAGTAGCTTATTTAAGGAATTCAAGGCTTTCTCTGCTTATGCTAAAACACAATCTCAATTGCAAGATCTTCGAGGTTTCCATCAACTCTTGAACAATATAGTTAATATGCATCGTCCAGAAAATGACTTGCAACTGCCAAATGAGTTAGATTATTTGCTAATGCTTTTTGCTGAAATTCTGAAAAAATCAAAAGCTAAAGTATCAAAATAAAAAGTGATTTCTCGGACTCCAAGTGAACTCAGAGCATTCTCAAGGTGGATTTATAATGCTATTTTATTTTGGAAGCAATAAAAATACTTATTTTTTCTTGATGAATACGATTAATGTCTTGAGTGAAATATTACTAATCTGTATGCATATAATTTTCTTAAAGAGTTTCATGATTGACAGAATGTGCTTTACAAGGCTAATAAGCCAAGTTTTGTATAGTATTTGACTTTTAACCATGTTAGACCCCGTAATTAACTAAATGGAGGTTAATTGCTCATTCGGAAAAATTGTTGAGATTGAGGTATATTTGAAATTTTATCGGGAATTTTCGCGGGTGAAAATTTGATTGAAGTCAGGAGTCCTTAATTGGATTAAAATAGAAAAGTTTGGGGACCTAATTGGTCAATGGGCTAACTAGGAGCC
>JAOTQJ010157580.1:0-29178 GCA_025642045.1 Solanum sejunctum | reverse complement strand
TAAGGAATTCATTCAAGCTTCAAGTTCTCATTCAAATCTTCATCTAGGAAATCTCCAAAGTTGAGGTATGTGGGTTTTAACTATTGGGTCCTTTCACCCATGGTGCCCAACCTTCTTTTTCATGTAAATTACATGTTTTCAAGTTAATTATTTCTGGGTATCTTCTATTATGAAATTAGAATATAAACTATGTTGGAGTTTCATGAAATGTAGACTATTAAAACATGTTTTGAGCTATGAATCTATGTTCTATGATGAGATTTAATGAGGGATTTTAATGTATCTTTCGTGAAGGCATTAGCAAGTGTTAGTGGGTTGATTTAAATTAAGTTTTCTCATATGATTTCACTCTTGAATTGCATAATTTTGAACTAGCATTACACACCCATCAAGTTTTAATAAACTACCAGTTAATAGTTCTTGAGTTATTTAATGACCTATTGCATGACCTATAAGTTAAGTGACTTTATAATGATGAAAGGAGTGTATGAATGTGTTGATTTCATAAAAAGTATCTATAATGTTGCAAGTCGACCACACTTTGTTGAGGGGGTGCTATGCCACAATCACCTTGCAGGGGATGCTAGGCTTGTACTACCTTGTTGAGGGGTATATACCTTGACTACCTTACCGGAGGTGCTAGGCCCGTACTACCATGTTGAGGCTTATATACCTTGACCACCTTGTCGGGGGAGGGGGGGGCGGATAGGCTTGTACTACCTTCTTGAGGGGCATATACCTTGACCACCTTGTCGGGGTGCTAGGCCCATACTACCAATTGAGGGGTAGATACCTCAATCACCTTCCAAGGGGTGCTAGGACTTAGATTCCAAGTATAGATGCTTGGTCTATGATGATGGTCTCTTCCTACACATGTATTATGTTCTATATAAGCTTGTTTTACTCCAAGAATTGATCATGCATGCCATGTTGCTAATATAGTATCTCTTACTTATGTATATGCATTTTGATTATGTTGCTTATCTCTTACTGCATTGCATTCTACATTCTTAGTATATTGAAATGTATTAGCACATACTCTAGGACTACATGATGTTACCATATAGGAATCGTACCCCTCATGATAATTCTCCAAATGGCTAGTTGACTACTTTAAAGAAAAGCTATTGGTGAGTCCTTAAGTTCGAGAACATAAGCGTTGCACTCTTACTTTTGCTATTTCCTTATGTTGCACTTTGATACTAAAAGGGTGAGCCCAGAAAGTTGTCTTGGTCCCTGCCCAATCTATGCTAGAGTTGTTTTTAGACAAGTTATGTATCTATTCTTTGAGCTTTGACTCTTTTTATGATTTATGCTATTAAAGACTTACTTTAGTCCTTTTATACTTGTTTATACTCTATTATTGTTGGTTACTTTGCTTCCAGAACCTAGGATGTGTGATTTGGCGTGTCATGTCTAGGCCCTAGGCTTGGGTCTTGACAAATGACTTTAAAAAATAAGAGGTAAATTAGACTCCACGATCCTATATGATAGACAATGGAACCCCATAGAATCTCATCCAACTACTAGATATATTATCTAGCATAGTCTGTGACATTAAAAGTTTTCTTGACTGGTATAAAGCGAGCCAACTTTGTCATTCTTTCCACTATTACCTATATGGAGTCAAAATGACTTTTCCTTTTAGGAAATCCAACCATAAAATCTATATTGATATCTTCCCACTTCCAATTAAGATTTGAATGTCATGAGCTAGGCCACCTGACCTTTGATGTTCAACCTTGGTTTGTTGGCAATTGGAGCATTCAAACACAAACTTTGCTTTATCCTTTCGCATTTTGTTCCACTAATACACTTTTCTCAAGTCTCTTTACATCTTAGTGGAAATGGGATGAATAGTGAGTTTCTTACAAACTCTTCAGTCCATCAACATCTGGCAGACACAACCTTCTTTGGTAATGAAGTACTTCATCTCCTAGATGCAACCTTCTTTGGTAACAAAGTACTCCATCTAATCCTTATTCGAAGACCTATTCCTTTTCTTCACCAAGGCCTTCAATTCAACCAAGGCAGGGTCATGATCTCACTTAGATTTGACATCATCAATCAATGAAGACTTAGACAAATTAAACACCCCCATACTACCATTATTTGCATCACTCAGTTTCACTCCCAACATAGCCAACCCATGGACCTCTCTTGCCAACTCCCTTGCTTACCCATCTTCTAAATATGACACACTACCCATGGACACCCTACTAAGTGTGTTGGCTAGCATAATTCATACTCATTTCATAATTTTGAGAAGCTCTAGCAATCTCCTTTGCCTTAGGTTGAGGTCGCTTTAGGTGTACATATGTTGGAGGCTTTTATGATCGGTGAAGACATCAACATGTACCCCATATAAATAATGATTGCATGATTTTAATGCAAACACCATAGTTGTAAGTTCAAGATCATATGTTGAATAGTTATTTTATGCACCTTCAATTACCTTGAAGCATAGGCAACCACCTTACAATGTTGCATCAATAAACTACCTAAACTGAACTATGAGGCATCACAAGATATGAATTCATTAGTTCCCTCTGGCAAGGTCAAAATTGGACCCAAAGTCAACTGAAAGGTTTGGAAACTTTTTCCACACTCATTTGTCCATATGGACTTTACTATCTTTTGAGTCAACCTAGTCAAAGGTGACAAAAGGGAGGAGAAACCTTCAACAAACCTTTTATAGTACCCGACTAGGCCCAAGAAACTCTTAATGTTTAAGGGAGTCAATGGCCTAGCCCAAATCCTCACTACTTCCATCTTCATAGAATAAACTTTAATACCATCACTCGGCATGACATATCCAAGGAAAATAACTTCTTTTAACCAAAACTCACATTTGTTAAACTTAGCAAATAGTCTTTTTTCTCTCAATGCTTGTAACACTACCATTAAATGCTCTATGTGCTCCTCTCCACTTCAATAATAGATCAATATATCATTAGTAAACAACACCATGAACATGTCAATATGGTATTTAATGCCATATTCATAAGATCCATAAAGATTATCAGTGCATTAGTTAGGACAAATGAAATCACTACAAACTCGAAATACCCATACTTTGTCTAGAATTCAGTTTGGGGATGTTAATCTCCCTTACCCTTAGTTTGTGACATCCAAACGAAGGTAATTTTGGAAAAGTGTGTGGCTCCTTACAATTGATCCAATAAATCTTCTATCCTTGGGAATAAATGCTTGTTCTTTCAAGTAACTTTATTAGGTTGCTGGTAGTCTATGCACATTTAGAGTGACCCATCTTTCTTTCTCATGAACAATAGTGGGGTGCCCTATGAAGACCTACTTGGCCTAATGAAGCCCATCTCAAGTAGATCCTTTAGTTGCTCTTTTAGTTTCTTTAACTCCAATGGGGCCATTCTATAAGGACGAATGAATATAGGTTGAGTATAACGCAAGAGGTCTTTACCAAAATCTATTTCCTTTTCATGAGGAACACTTGGTAACTCTTTTAAAAAGATATCAGGAAACTCATTCACAAGGAGAAACCACTAAGGAGAGGGAACTTCAGAGGTAACTTCTCTAACCCTCACTACATGATAAATCTAATCCTTGGAAATTATTTTATGGGCTTTAAGATAAGACACAAACCAACCTATACATGAAGAAATACTACCCTTCCATTCAAAAATAGACTTTTTTAGGAATTGGAACCTATCCCTATGAGTTGGACAATCTATAGAAGCATAGGAAGCATACAACCAATTCATCCCAAGTATTATATCAAATTCGACCAAGAAAGCTCTATCAAGTCACAAGGGATGACTTTGTACAAAATAGACATGGGAAAATCCTTATAGACTCTGTGAAATAATGGACTCTCCTACAGAAGTACAAATATCAAAAGGCTCATTCAGGACTTCGAGGCATACATGTAATCTTTTTTCAAGAAAAGGAGTTTCAAAGGATAAATTATCTCCTAGATCTAATAATGTATATGCTTTAAAATCATAAAATCTTAAGATATCGGTAACCACGTTCGGAGTTTCTTCCACCTTTTGGAGGGTATACAAAGCATAGAACCTATTTACCGTTAGAGCACCTTCAATATGTCCACCTTGTCCTTAAGCCCTAGCACCACTACTTCTACAATCCTTGGCATGATGACTGGACTTGGCACATTTAAAGCATACACTAGAGTCGACTAGACACTACCTTTATGGAGCCTTCCATACTTGGCACAATTAGGAGATTGTGACTTGGGATTAGCTCCCCTTTCTTTGTTCAATCGAGGAGGAGGAGTTCTTAACCCTTGGTTTATGTGCTTTTAGCCACCACTCCTTTTGTGAGAGAATCGACCACCATCGATTTTATCCCATTTGGACTCCCTTGCATGCTCTTTCAATATCTCTTCTTCAATTTTCTCCACATATGTCATTAAGTGGGAAATTTCCATCTCATTCATAAGCATTGCAGTCTTGCACTCCTTGGATACAAAATGCCAAACCCAGAAGATAAATTTGCTCATTTTAGTTGATGGCTCCACCATCATGAACAATTCATATTTAGATAGCTTTATAAATTTGAAGGAGTATTTTATAACACTCGTATAACCTTGCTTCAAGGTTATGAACTTTTGTACATTTGAATCCCTTAGCCAAATCGAGAAAAAATGATCCAAGAATGCACTTTTGAGCTTATCCACTCTATTTTGCCTGCTTCCTCACACTTTTCGTCAACTCATTGATCATACCAAACATTTTCCATACCGTTGACTTGATTGGCTATTAGTATGTCCTTTTCTTTCGACGATACTCCCATGATGGCCACAATCCTATATGCTTCATCAATGAATTCCACTCAGGTTTTTATCAACATTGGAACTATGAAATTCTTGCAAATTTACTCCTTAATGTCCTAGACCCTTATTACTAGTTTTGGATAGTTGTTCACTGTTGGATCTCCCCAATACGACTCCCTATAGCACCATAGATTATAGTTCGCTACTGGCAACATTTTTATAGATATTATGTAGTTGATGCATCGAGGACCTTAGGGAGGAAGTGCAACCTCTTGGTTGGCTTGGTTGGCCAAGATTTGGTCATACATTGCAAAGACTGCTAGAACTCTGCATGTCCTCCTCTTGTGACACGGGAAGGACTTAATCTTCATTAACCTCTTTAGGTAACGATGCTCTGCTTGACGACATGATTTAGAAATGGCAAAATAGAACGTCATCAGACAAAGGAAAATCTTAGACAACTCTTAAGGCATGAAATAATTCATGAAGAAGGGAACGTTTCCTAAATGCCTCACAACCTCTCATTCATGATTGTAGCACACTTCATTATAGTGAACAAGACTCTACTCGATGCAATATGCTAGATATTTGAAGAATGTTTCAAACCTCGTGCTCTAATACTATGTTTGTATGACCCAAGCCTAGGGCATAGTCATAACATGGCAAATGAAGAGCCCAGAGGTACCTCACCTGTCATGACTCGAACCTAGGGTCCAGGAGTGACATGGAGAATAGGAATGCGATAGTCCCTAAAAAAGCCTCAAAGTGTCCAAATTTACATCATCAGTTTAGTAGCACAAAAAGGTGGAGTAAACACAAAAATCTAAGGGACGAGAAAGTATGACTCACGCTATGGGATATAACAGGAATGGGGATTTGCAAAATGGATTCACATAACACATATCACATAAGGACTAAAGGGCGGTTAAGTATGACTCACTCTATGGTGCCAAAATGGGACTTAGGATCTTCCACAGTTCCATATTAGAACATAACCAACATCATAATATCTATAATCAATACATAGCCATAACTAAAATCTCCAAGTAGTATAACATAACATATATTCGTACCAAAGTGTACATGTTGTTCAGCAATGCCTCTAAATCATGGAATAGGACGGGGGCCAAGACATGTCCCAGGATCACCCTCAAAGTAAGTATAACATAAGTGGAAACAACATAAGGTAGATAGATGATGACTTGTCCTTGGATGATAGGACTTATCGCAACAACTTTCGCGAATCTGAACTAGTCGTCAAAAGGTGGATATATATTGTCTCTACTCCTTACATGGTTTGATCATTTGGGAAACAAATATGCATTAATATGTCCGAATATATTAAGAATGTAGACATGCAATGTATACGAACTCATTAAACCTACATTCAATGTTAAATGACAAGGGCACATATAAACAAAGAAGTATATAGGCAAAGAAGCGTAATTTATCAATATGACATGAAATCCATGATGTATGTAATGTATAATACTTTAATATAGAGGGGATGACACCTCAACTGACATATAAGACCAAGTGAGCTATTACTTGGAATTTTGATGTTATCCCTACACCGGATAAGAGGTGTTCTACTTGCCAAAGGAAAATCATACTTTTCTTTATGGGCCTTCTATTTCAAAGAAGTAACCTTCCTTAAAATCCTCCATTTCGGATAGGATTTTCATGTAATATCATTTTAAAGTTGTAACCACATCTTAGGGTCTCCCATTTCGTGAGTGTTACCATATGAAACACTTCCGCTAGTACATAGTTCAAAGTAAATAAAAAGGACCCTTAGAGATAGCTGTGACGCCTCTAATCTCAGTCTGTGCTAAGTCATCAATCCACAAGAATATATATGCATATATGCTTAAAAGGGGCACAATTCATTTCAAATCATTTCAATTCATAATCATTCGTATTTGGGCTAGAAAGTCATACCATACTTTTATTCATATTTTCATGCATAGGAATAGCCCATTCACATATATACAATATGGTGTAAACACCTAAAATGCTCAAAGAGCCATATCATAGACATTTATGTGATCACATTCTTGTCATAACCATATGTGAGCTTAACCCACCGAATAATTTTTGTTAACACCAGTTGTGAGCTTAACCCACCGAATAATTTTCATCAAAAACTAATGCTCATGTATGCATATGCCATGAATGATATGAGAATAGCATGGGAAATACAACTTCAAACTAAAATGAAAATATAATATGAAATTCAAGTAAATACATAAGTAAATCCACATTTAAATCACAATTTAGATTATCCATTCTTAGATCAAATTTTAAAGGGACAATGCATATCTAAATCTTCATAATATTCATGCAATTCCACATATTAGGTCTTGAATAACTTTAAAAACAATAATTAAACATAACCCATATCTCAATTGAATCAAATAACTAATAATCTAAAATAGCCATGTTTATAGTAAGCTCTATTTTATAAAATCAAGTGTAAAAGAGTTTGGGGTCTTCAAGGTTGAAAGGGACCATGAATTTGTCATAACCCAAGCCTAAGGCCTAGACATCAGACAGAGAATGGGGAACCCAAAGGAACCCCAAACATGCCTCTTAACTTATCATTACACATCATTGATCGCGGAAGCATATAAAAGACATATAGATTAAGAATAGGGTCAATGGGGCTAAGGGAAAAGCTTGCTTAAATATCATGATCAAGAGTCAATAGTCAAAGCTCTTACATAAATACACAATATGTCCAACAAGCACCTTTCATACATAGATAGAGAGGGGGCCAAGACAAAGCTACCGGGCTCACCCTCATAGCCAATAAAACATAAAAAAGAGTCTCAATACATAGATAATAGCAACATAGACTAAGGTTGCCGAAAGTGAGAACTCACCAACAAGCTTAGAATAGCACCCACTAACCACATGGAGGAGGAGGATGATCAACCTGAGCACTAGTGGCTACATGGTGATATCATGTAGGCAAGAGTATACGTTAGTATGTTTGAATGTACTAAGTATGTGGGATGCAATTGAACAATAGATTGTCAAGCCCAAAGTCCCGTTAAGGTGGACTAACACCCGTTGCTGATGAGGCTCAGGAGAACCAACCTATATCTATACACTTTCTATATATATTATAAGGGATTTCTACATTTGACATGCCTTTAAGAAAATAAACAGTGACAACAAGAGAAAAGAAAATGCATATGGCTAGGCCGTTGGGGCTATGCTATTTAAAGTACGAGACATGACCACACTTTAATTTACATAGTCTACAAAGCCTCTAGGTAAGGGAAAGTATCTGATAAGGATTAGGATAAGCCCCACCTCCACTAACTGTACTATACAAAAATATGAGCTCTATACACACACAAAGCTCTAAAGCAACTTGGAGCTTAGTAACAACAACTGGATATCCTGTACTCCTACTAGGGAGATCTACTAGCACCTATACCTGTAACATGAAATACAGGTCCCTCATAAGGGACGTCAGTACGAGATAATGTACTGAATATGCAAGGCAGGAAATACTGTATACAAAGTAATAGCTCAAATGAAACTATACACTGGTGTAGCATAAGTGACCACCTTTATTTGTACTATGGGATCCTGTACTTTATGTTCTTTTTACTACTTTACCTTTACTGTATAATCTATGCACAACATGTAATACAAATAACTAGCTGATTAGTTGTAAATCTCTATTAAGATCGGCCCTAGCTATGCTTTTTCTTTAACCCCATGGGCTACCCCTCGTGATTGGATAGACCCTGGCTAGATGATTCTTCCACCCTTCGGGTAACCATCCATCAATAAGCAATATACTTTATCTTTCAATTACCTTTGAGATGATTCTTTTGGTAGTCATAATATTGGAACTGTAGGACTATAGATACAACATATGACACATAAACAATCATAAAAGACAACACCACAATGAAAGGAGTAAGTTACACAAATAATGAAATGCATAGGATGTAGAACAACACATGAACTTTATTTAGTAGAACGAATTCGTGTATCTTGGTATCGAAGTATGTATGCATGTTGAAAGATGACTATGTATGGTAGCATATGAACATGTGAAAGAGTTGAGACATGGTTTATAGTTGTGTCGAAGTTAGTAAGTGTATTTATGTGCCAAGGAGGGATCTATGTTTCATGTCAAACAATATGAATTCAAGTAGCCTTACATACCTCGCTGTACGACCTTGCTATTACCTTGAGATAACCTTTCCTTCCTTCAAATATTTATTTACAACATAGTAGGTAATAAAACTATCATTAGTAGCCAATAAATACATCTTGGCAGCCCAATCTAATAAAGAAAACACACACGGGCAGCAAGCGGATAATTATGAACCCGAGCATATTCTTTCAACATTTCTGCCCCTAATCATATTTTCTAATATACATTATCATACACACATCATGGCAGCCTGTTTTAGTGCTATAACAGCCTTACAACAGTCCACAAAGCACATGACACAATAATTCTAAGCAACATACAAATAGGCGGTATAATGTTACATACCTTTGCTATATTACGACGTTGACGATTCCAAACCTTTACCAACTTCAAACAAACTATTCCCACAACATTTATGCATGCAAACAGTCCTAAAATAGTTCAAAAATAGTCCTCAAAATAGGTTGATTACGTGAGACCATAGTCCTCAATCAATCAACCCACAAATTTCAATTACAAGCACAATTATGATATCACACAAGAACTTACTTTTGCGGACTGTTAAAATGGTGAAGCAACTTAGTTACATCACTTACAAACACACATTTGTTAAATACATGAGTGTTACTTCATAATACAGCCAACCAAAAAGAAAAAATCCTCTTGAACAACAATAAAAGCTCACAACAATCCTTAGGACACATGCTGTCCAAATTTTCAGCACAAATATAACCAACATAGTCTTTTGTTTTTCATTAAAAAATTATACTAAACACATATTTAAACTTACTTACCACTATCTTCAAGGTGTAGGGCTTCTCAAAGAACCCTAGAAGTCCCCTTGTGGCTGCTTTGCTAGGTTAAGAAAGTGTAGAGAGAAAGTTTGTGAAAGCTGAAATTTTCCAAGTCTAAGAATGACTTAAAGGTGCTATTTGTAAGCCTTTTTAAAGGGGATTTTGTCTGACTTTCTTTTTTGGTTTAAGTCTTATATTAATGTAGTAGCTTAGCCCTTTCACTTGGGCTTAATTGGGTATCAAAGTTGATGGGCTTTGGCTGCCCATTTTCCAAATTTATCTTCACTTTGTTTGGGCCCAAATGATTAAGTGGGTTGTGATATACTTGGGTCTTTTTTTATATTCTTCTTGGGCTGAAAATAAATTCCACTCATGATGCTAAAACACGGTCTAAATTTACACCCTTAACACAGACTTTACTCATAATTGGACTTGGACCAATTCGACGTCGGGCCTTGTCTCCATTTAACTAGCAAATTTAAGCTAAGCAAGTAGGTGACTCACCTGCTAGCTTCCTAAGTCCTACAAGCACCTCACTTCTCTCACTTCATTTAAGGTCATGATCGCATCAATCCAATTTAAAACTTATTTACACTCGACCCTCTTCAGTGTTAGACACACATATCGTCCTATAGCATGAGATTCGAGCACTTTTAAAAATAGGCACTAATTTGACCAAATCATATCATGTTTCATTTGTATAGTACTAATATTGTAAGATATGGGGTGTTACATCCTCCCCCCCCTCTTAGGAACATTCATCCTCGAATGTTAGTACAATTGGATAGCTTAACCAAGTTTAAACCTTTACTTATACAAACTTTTGCCAACACATTAAGTATTCAATCACACGTACATATTAGTGTCCCAATTCTGCATGTTGGACTTCTTTTTTAACTTCAAATAAGTAAGGGTATTTTGATTTCATCATGTCTTCGGTCTCCCATGTTATTTCTTCTGCTTGTTGGTTTCTCCAAAGTACTTTTACTGAAGCTATTTCTTTATTCCTTAGCTTCTTAACTTGACAATCTAGAATAGCAATAGGTACCTATTCATATATGAGATCTCCTGTAACCTGCACATCCTCAAAAGGAGTGATATGAGAAGGGTCACCTATACATTTTTGAAGCTTTGAGACATGAAAAGCTGTATGAACCATTGAAAGCTCTTAGGGTAGCTCTAGTTCATATATGACCTACCCAAACCTCTTAATAATCTGATATGGCCCTACGTAACGTGGGATTAGTTTTCCTTTCTTACCAAATCTCATAACCCCTTTCATTGGAGACACCATTAAAAATACCCAATCCCCTACTGAGAATTCCAGTCCTCTCCTTCTAGCATCTGCATATGATTTATGACAACTTTGGGCTATTTCTAGACATTGTTGTCTTACCTTAACTTTTTTCATGGCTTGTTATACTAGATCTGGCCCAAGCAAGGTGGTTTCACCCATTTCAAACCATCCAAGTGGCAATCTATATTTTCTTTCATACAAAGCTTCATAAGGTGCCATCTTGATACTTGAGTGGTAGCTATTATTATAGGCAAATTCAATAAGTGGCAAATGGTCCACCCAACTACCTTTAAAATCCAATGTATAAGCTTGCAACATATCTTCAAGTGTCTGAATGGTGCATTCTGCTTGCCTGTCTATTTTAGGGTATAATATTGTACTCAAATTCACTTGCGTCCCTAAAATCCTTTGAAAGGACTTCCAAAACTTTATAGTGAATTCAACTCCTCGGTTAAATATAATGGAGATTGGGACTCTATGTAGCCTGACTATCTCTTTGAGATATAGCTTGGCATACTCTTCAGCCATATAATCACTCTTGACTGGCAAGAAGTGTGCTGACTTTGTGAGTCTGTCAACTATTACACATATGGAGTCAAACTTTTGAAATGAGTGAGGCGAACTGGTAATAAAATCCATATTGATCATATCCCACTTCCATGTTGGAAGCTCGATACATTGCATATAACCTCCTAGCTTTAGGTGTTCTACTTTCACTTGTCGACAATTTGGACATTGAGCCACAAATTCTGCAAGGTCCTTTTTCATGCCCTCTCACCAAAACATTCCTTCCAGGTCATGATACATCTTAGTTGATCCTGGATGGATGGAATATCGGGAATGATGGGCTTCTTCCATTATCCTCCTTCTTAATCCATTAGTATCAGGCACACATAATGTATTTTGGCTGTAAAGTACTCCATTTTGTGTAAGGTCAAAGCCTTTTATCATACCTTCGCTCACTTTTTCCTTAAGTGTCGTAGAACAGGATCTTCGAACTATTTTTCTTTCACCTCCAATACTAATAAAGACATTGCTGCATTATATACAATAACCCCTTCCTTTGAAGTTTCAAGAAGGCGAACTCCCAAACTGGCTAGCTGACGTAGATCCTTAGCCACTCCTTGGATTATCATAGCTTGATCACCAGTATTCATGATTGCCTTACGACTAAGAGCATTGGTTACCACATTTGCCTTCCCCAGATAGTATAGTATATCAATGTCATAATCCTTTATTAGCTAGCCATCTCTGTTGTCTTAAATTTAGGTCTTTCTGCTTAAAGATGTATTGTAGGCTCTTATGATCGGTATATATGTCAACATAAACCCCATACAAATAGTGGCACTATATTTTCAGAGCAAATTCAACTGTTGCTAGCTCAAGATCATGAGTTGGGTAGTTTTTCTTATGTGGTAGTAGTTGTCTAGATGTATAAGATATTACTCTACCATGCTCTGTCAGTACATACCCTAAGCCAACTCTTGAAGTATCGCAATATACTGCATACCCCTCGGTGCCTTCTGGAAGTACTAGCACAGGTGCAGAAGTTAGCTTATTTTTTAGCTCCTGGAAGCTCCTTTCACATGCATCATTCCATTGGAACTTGGTTATCTTATGTGTCAACTTTGTTAACATAAATAGAAGAAAAACCTTCGACAAACCTCCTGTAATAACCTGCCAAACCTAAAAAGCTCCAAACTTTCATGGGTGTTATTGGTCTAGGCCAATCTTTCACAGCATCTATCTTTTGTGAATCAGCCCTTATTCCCTCATCGAATATAATATGACCCAAGAATGCCACTAAATTTAGCTAAATTCACATTTAGAAAACTTGGCATATAACTGTCGATCACGAAGAACTTGTAGCACCTGTCGTAAGTGATTTTCTTGGTCCTCTTCTGATCTTGAATATACCAAAATGTCATCTATAAATACTATCAAAAACATATCCAAGAATGGGTTAAATACCTTATTCATCTGATCCATAAAAATTATTGGTGCATTCGTTAGCCCAAATGACATAACAAGAAATTCAAAGTGACCATAGTATGTTCTAAAAATAGTCTTAGGTATATCTTTCTCATTCACCCTCACTTTGTAATAACCTGATTTCAAATCAATTTTTGAAAAGCATTTGGCACCCTTAACTGGTCAAATAAATTATCAATCCTGGGGAGGGGTTATTTATTCTTAATTATCACCCTATTTAATTGTCGACAGTCGATACACATTCTCAAGGTGCTATCCTTTTTGTGTACAAATAACACTGGTGCACCCCAAGGGGACACACTAGGTCTTATAGAACCCTTTTCTAATAAGTCTTCTAACTGCTCTTTTAATTCATGCAACTCTGTCGGGGCCATTCTATATGGAGGGATGGAAATAGCTTGAGTGCCTGGAAGTAAGTCAATACCAAAATCTAGTTCTTGTTCTGGAGGTAAGCCTAGAAGTTCTTCAGGGAATACATAAACGAATTCATTCACTACTGGAATTGACTAAAGAATTGGTGATTCTGCCTCCATATCCCTCACTCTAACTAAATGGCATATATGCCCCTTAGATATCATCTTTCTGGCCATAAAATAAGAGATAAACTTCTCCTTTAGTGCCCTAACATTGCCTTCCCATTCAAGAATTGCCTAATTTGGAAAGTGAAAGTACACTTTCTTAGTTCGGCAATCTACGGTGGCATAGCAAGAAGCTAACCAATCTATACATATTATAACATCAAACTCCACCAGTTCTAGCTCAATAAGGTTAGCCAATGTGCCACAATAACAAACCATTACTACACAGTTATAATAAACCCTTCTAGCCATAATAGATTCACCAGTTGGTGTAGACACTTCAAATGTTTGGTTCAATAATTTGGGTGTTGTCTTAAGCTTCCAAGCAACTAGTGGGGTAATGTATGATAGTATAGAACCAGGGTCAATTAATACATATACATTATGTGAAAAGATGGACAATATACTTGTGACTACATCAGGTGAAGCTTCCAAATTTTGTCGACTTCACAGTGCATAAGTGCAATTCTAGACTCTGCTAGAGCTAACTGCCTTTCTAACACCTCTACCATGACCCATAGGTGCTTGTTGACCCCTACCTATTGGATGAACTAACAATGATGATGTAATAGCTGACCTAGTAGATTGTGTTATATCACCTATGCGACTCCTTGGGCAATCTCTTATCATATGTCTTGGCGCACCACACCAATAACAAGCGTCTGTCCTAACACAACATGTACCTAAATGACTTCTTCCATATTGTTTACAAGTCTGCATAAGAGTCATTTGCTGGCCTGCTGAATATCTAGTTATACGGGCACCTTGCCCTTCACTTTTTGGACCAAACTATTTTTTTCTGGACCTCTAAAGTTACGGTTGAGCACAGGCTATAGAGTAGGAGGAGGATGGCCTAGGCGGTCTATTAGAAAATTGAGGCCTAAACTCACCTTGGGATAGTAGATCTAGCCCTTTTGGCCTGCCCCCTTTCCAACTCTTTTATCCTTCTCCTTTGCCTCTGATCCTCCAATTTCTATGAAAAAGCCTACATTCTCGCTATATCCATGCCTTTGTTCAAGGAAGCAATGGTATAGTCCTTAACCAGATACGTATCCAACCTATCTACATATTGATGTACTCTTTCTGCCATAGTAGAAACTACATTAGGAGCATACCGTCCTAGGGAATTAAATTTAAGACTATACTCCCTCACGCTCATATTCCCTTGGTGGAGATTCAGGAACTGATCTGCACGGGCCTCTCAAATCTCTAATGGCAAGTAATGGTCAATAAATTCCTCTTTGAACTTAGATTGCTTCCAAGCTTCATACCACAATAGAGCCACACCCTTCAACCTATATGTCACTAACTCGATAGCTTCTGCACCACTCACATGCATAATATTTAAAGTGTATTAAATCTGATCAATAAAGTCATGGGGATCTTCATTAGGATCTGACCTAATAAAGGATGGAGGGTCCCAATTAAGGAAATCACATGTCCTCATGCCAGCTGCCCTATTCTCACCACCTGCACCTATAACTGGACCTTCTTATCTTTGACCTTGTCCAACCATCATACGGGTCAATAGTTGGACTGCATTTCTCAAATCCTACACAATAGCATCAATAGGTGGTTTTAGGGGAATTTTACTACTTCCAAGTTCATCGGGAACTGGAGAAGTTGGAGATGTCTATGACAGAGACTCCTCTTGAACCTTATTTCATGGTATCACCTGGCTGGGTATACCAACCACCACTTCTACTCCCTTCCCTTTACCTTTGTTTTGCCTGGTTTTTGGCATACTTGCTATACAAACCAATTTAGGGGTTAGACATAATTTACCTATTACACTTAGCTCTATGACACGATCTAAAGAATTAAAAAAAAGTAACAACTCCTAAATGCCACGTATCCTCGTACTTAAAAATATGGTGCACAACACATTGATAAATAAGACAATATATATACATGGCTTTGTAGACTTCCTAGGATGACCCGCTCTGATACCACTTCTGTCACGCCCAAAGTCCCATTAGGGCAGACAGGCACCCGTTGTCGATAAGGCCCGGGAGAACCAACTTATATCTATGTGCTTTCTATACATATTATAAGGTGTTTCTACATTTGACATGCCCTTAAGAAAATAAACAGTGATAACAAGATAAAAGAAAATGCATATGACTAGGCCGTTGGGGCCACGGTGGTTAAAGTACGAGACATGACCACACTTTAATTTACATAGTCTACAAAGCCTTTAGATAAGGAAAAGTATCTGATAAGGGTTGGGATAAGCCCCGCCTCGACTAACTATACAATACAAAAATATAAGCTCTAGACACAAAGCTTCGAAGCAACTTAGAGCTTGGTAACAACAGCTGGATATCCTATACTTCTACTGGGGAGATTTACTAGCATCTGTACATGCAGCATGAAATGCAGGTTCCCCCTAAAGGATGTTAGTATTAGATAATGTACTAAATATGTGAGGCAGAAAATATTATATATGAAGTAACAGCTTAAATGAAACTATGCATTGGTATAGGATAAGAGACCACCTTTAGTTGTACTGTGGGATCATGTATTTTATTTTCTTTTTATTACTTTACCTTTACTGGATAATTTGTGCACAACATGTAATACAAATGACCAGCTGATTAATGGTAAAACTGTATCGGGATCGGTCCTAGCTAGGCTCTTCCTTAACCCCTCGGGCTACCCCCTGTGATAGGATCATCCCTGGCTAGGTGATTCTTCCACCCCTCGAGCTACCACCCATCAATAAGCAATATACTTTTCTTTATCTATTAATTACCTTTGAGATGATTCTTTTGGTGGTCGTAATATTGGAACTGGAGGATTGTAGATAAAACATATGATATATAAACAATCACAAAAGACAACACCACAATGAAAGGAGTAAGTTACACAAATAATAAAATACATAGGACGTAGAACAACACATAGACTTTATTTAGTAGAATGAATTCATTTATCTTAGTATCCGAGTATGTAAGTAGATTCAAAGGTGACTGTGTATGGGAGCATATGAACATGTGAAAGAGTTGAGACACGGTTAATAGTTGTGTCAGAGTTGGCAAGTGTCTTTATGTGCCAAGGAGGGATCTATGTTTCATGCCAGACAATACGAATCAAGTAGCCTTACGTACCTCGCTCTACGACCTCGCTATTACCTCAAGATAACCTTCCCTTCCTCCAAATATTTATCTACAATATAGTAGGTGATAAAACTAGCATTAGCAGCCAATAAATACATCTTGGCAGCCCAATCTCGTAAAGAAAACACACACGGGCAGCAAGCGGATAATTATGAACCTGGGCATATTCTTTCAACCTTTTCGCCCCTAATTATATTTTCTAATATATATTATAATATACATATTATGTTCAGCCTATTTTAGTGCTATAACAGCCTTATAATAGTCCACAAGATATAGGACATAACAATTCTATGCAATATACAAATAGGCGACATAATGTTACGTCCCTTTGCTACATTATGACATTAACGATTCAAAACCTTTACCAACTTCAACCAAACTATTCCCACAACATTTATACATACAAACATTCCTAAAGTAGTTCATAAATAGTCCTTAAAATAGGTGGAGGATGTGAGACCATAGTCCTTAATCAATCAACTCACAAGTTCC
Source organism: Solanum sejunctum (assembly GCA_025642045.1). NCBI lineage: Eukaryota > Viridiplantae > Streptophyta > Magnoliopsida > Solanales > Solanaceae > Solanum > Solanum sejunctum. The sequence continues at coordinate 11,949 of JAOTQJ010157580.1, read as the reverse complement.
AATTATGAGCATAATTATGATATCACACAAGAACTTACTTTCAGATACTGTAAAAATAGAGCAGAAACTTAGTTACATCACTAAAAAACAAACCGTTGTTAAATACATGAGTGTTACTCCATAATATAGCTAACCAAAAAGAGAAAATTCTCTTGAACAACAAGAAAAGCTCTCAATAATCCTTAGAACACATGCTGTCCAAATTTTTAGCATAAACATAACCAATATAGTCTCTTGTTTTTCATAAGAAAACCATACTAAACACATATGTAAACTTACTTTCAAGGTGTAGGGCTTCTCCAAGAACCTTACATAAACCACTACCTTCAAGGTGTAGGGCTTCTCCAAGAACCTTAGAAGTCCCCTTGTGGCTCTTTGCTAGGTTAAGAAAGTGTAGAGAGAAAGTTTGTGAAAGCTGAACTTTTTCAAGTCTAAGAATGACTTTAAGGTGCTATTTGTAAGCCCTTTTAATTGGGCCTAACTTTTTTAAGGTGGTGATAAATCAGCTTGGCCCTTTTAATTGGGCCTAATTCGGTCTCAAAGTTGATGGGCTTTGGCTCCCCATTTTCCAAATTTATCTTCACTTGGTTTGGGCCAAATGGTTAAGTGGGTTATGATATACTTAGCCCCTTTTTATATTCTTATTGGGATGAAAATAAAGTCTATTTATGATGTTAAAATATAGGCTAAAGTTACACCCTTAACACAGACTTTATTCATAATTGAACTTGGACCAATTCGACGTCGGGCCTCATCTCCGTTTAGCTAGCAAATTAAAGCTAAGCAAGTAGGTGACTCACCTGGTAGCTTCCTAAGTCCTACAATAACCTCACTTCTCTCACTTTATTTAAGGCCATCATCTCCTCAATTCAACTTAAAACTTATTTACACTTTACCCTCTTCAGCGTTAGACGCATATAACGCCCTATAACATGAGATTCGAGCACTTTTAAAAATAGGCGCTAATTTGACAAAACTATATCATGTTTCATTTGTATAGTACTAGTATTGTAAGATGTGGGGTATTACACTATGTTCCCAAAAAACCATACTAAAGCCCTCTGAGCCTACGTTACAAACTAGAAAGTCCTAAAGTGATCCTAATCCAAGTAGTTGAAGGTCTTTGTCATGAGTATAGGGGCAATCCTATAGTATTGGGCATGATGCATGAATATCTTTTGTGAGAGTGAGTGATTTTGCATAGTCCCAGCATTATACATGAAAATATCATTGAGAGACAGATAAAGGACTTTGTTCTGTGAGGCACTTGCATTGCATTATTAGCATTAGACATATTTAATGATTCTGGATTGTTGATAGTACCTCACTTGTCATAGTTGTATTGTCACACATACTAGTCTGCATTGGTTTGCTAGATGGTTATCGGATTCTATTTTGAAAAAATGGTATGGGTATCTGAGTTTAAGATTGATGTGATGTATGCAATTAGGTTGAGGTTTGTGTGTTATTGTGTTATTTATGTAGATTGAATCCGTCACTTGAGGACAGACAACAATTTTAAGTTGAGGGTGTTTATATTTTGTCAAAATGCAATATTTTTTATGCTTAAAACTTGGAATTTTGTGTGTTCTCAATGTGATGTTAGTTAGTTTTATATGTTTTTGTGTTATAGTTGCAGGATTCTAGGGTTGCCTTGATTTTGGAAAGAAAGTACATAAGTTGTTGATTTTGATATAGTATGAGACCCTTTATAGGCCGTAGTTCACTCTACGGGTCGTGAACTAGGTTTTTTGGATAACACCAGTGAGGGGATGATTTTTTGAAGTTGCTTCTATGAACATGTAGGTGGATCGTCGATAGATTTACAAGTCATAGGACATGGTTCGTGTCCTAAGGATCAGAGATGAGAGACTTTCTAAAGATTCATCAGATGAAATCCCCCCCCCTTATGGGTTATAAATGACTTTATGGGTCATAAAGGGGTGTCGCACACTTGAAGTCTAGTTTTCCATTAACACTGTACGAGACCTCGACTACCGGCCGTGGAATACAATATGACACGTAGACCTATTCACGAGGCGTGCCGACCCAGCTATCCTATTATATTTAGGACTTATATTTTAAATATTATAAAAGGTTTTAGGTTATTTTCATTAATTTTATGCATAGAACACAGAGAAGTCGAGAATTAGAGACAAAAATAGTGAGATAACAATGGAGAGTTTTGAGAAACACTTGTACTTTGATTGATCTTTAATCTTGTGATTCTCTTTGCAGTTGGATTTGCTTGTTCTTATTTCAATTATGTAAGTGCTCTATTATGTTACTCTAATTCATAAGTCTTGCATCTACACAAATCCCGAGTAGCTAAATCGACAACTAAGTTTGTGAAAACCATGAAGAATTAAGAAGGTAAAACCAGATAATTCATAATTCTTAGAAAGTGGGCATGCATATATTAATTAACTCTCTTCTATTTGCATTTTTCTAGTAGTGGACAACATTAGAACCCACTTCGTGTTACTGACTGAACCAAGATAGTAATGAATAGAAAAAGTCATTAATTAATAGGATTAGATTATTGTGTTCTCATCTAATCAATCGAACAGGGCCAAGAGAAGGTTGTACTAGGACTAATAGGTAAGGGTTAGTAGTGATACTACGGAGATAGGCCAAGTTGCGTAGTGAAACTCACCTCTCGCCTGGACCAAAGGGTTTAGTGAACTTAACTTACAGTCATGCATGCTACACACTAGAAAAGAATTAGGTTATCCGGTGATAATAAGTTAAGAAATCTTGGGGAACAATACCCTAGTTTCTCTCCATATTAATTTAACTCCTGTGTTAGTTTGGTTTACTTTTCTACTGATCATTACAATTGCCCCCTCCTTTTTTGGGGAAGTTAGTTGGTTAATCACTAAAGTTGCATTACTTGAATTCTCTTAAGTCTACATATTTCCTTGGGTTTGACCCTAACCTTGGTAAGATTTTATTTTTTGACAATGACTACTTTATCCTAAAAAAAGGTGGTGTAACTTAGGAGACATCAAACTCAGATGATGCGAGGCTAAATTATGAACACTTATGCATCCATCCTGATTTAGACCTTCAAAAGAATTTAAGGTACCAAAGTTTGACATTTTTGATTGAACGGGCAATCTTTTGACTCATTTGAAATTTTATTGTAATCAACTAATGGGGATTGGAGAGAATGAATCACTTTTAGTGAACCTTTTTAGTCGAAATCTCAAGGCAGAAGCCTTGGAGTGGTTTACCGCACAAGAGCTAAAACAATGGCTGAGTTGGAAGGAAGTTGCAAGGGATTTTATTGAAAGATTTGGACATGACGTAGAAATCTCCCTTGATTGCTACTATTTGGAGAAGATCAAGTAAAAATCTATGAAAAACTATCGATAATATATTCTTCGTTGGAGAAGAGAGGCTGCAAGAGTTCAACCTCCAATATCTAAATGTGAAATTATCGAAATGTTTATTCGTATTCAAGATCCTGAATATTATGAAAGGATGTTGTTTATGATAGTACAAAAATTCATCGATATCGTCAAGGTAGGAGAAGCTTTAGAGTATGGATTCAAGACTAGAAAAATTACATTATAAGTTAACGAAGAAATCATCGAAACTAATGGTCTGAAAGGGTCAAAGGAGAAAGAAGAATAAGTGTCTTTTGTCAGAGCTATTCCACAGAAGATATATGGAAATCACAAGCCAATCAAGAAAAATTCTCTCGACCAAGTTTTATAAAGCCTCCCAAAGTATTTACACCATTGAAGGAATCCCAAATCCATCTTTATGAAAGGTTGCAAGCAGCAGGTATGCTTCATTCTATAAAAGGAAGACCAGTCAATCTTTTGTGAAAATTTTATAGGGCAGACCATAGATGTGCTTATCATTTAGAAGCTACTAGACATGATACAGAGAATTATTCGACCCTTAAGCACAAAATTCAAAACATGCTCAATAACAAGTTAATCATAATTGATTAATCTTTCACAAATAACAATATATTTCATGCTTGAGAGTAAGTACAAGATAACTTGAATAAAATCGCTTGAAGATATTTGCTATCATAGGACAAAAACAAGAGAGCAAAACATTGACAAGATTTCTATATATGAAGTTATTGCACATTTAATCTCTTTTTTCCTAATTAGCCCTCATTTACTTGTAAGAACTATGTTTGACCTAAATTATCAAGAATGAGATACGTTAGTGGCCTATGTCAGCCTCGATCACCCTATTATTAAGTTTTAATATTTTTCTCATATTGGATCTATGTTTGACCTGATTCCTACCTCAAGGAGATATGTAAGTATAACAATGGCTCGGTCATATTCTCTATAAGATTTTTATTTCTCTTTATAATGAAAATTGGGGTAAAATGTTTGACAGGATATCAAACATTCGCTAAAAAATGAGTTTCTTTAACAAGATAAGGGATCATAAGATATAACTGGGGCAGAATTTTAAGAGGGTCTAAAAAGTTCCTCCAAAAAGATGTTTCCCTAAAGAACCAAGTCAGACATTTTGTTGAAGTGTGTAACTGGAGGCGGAGTTTTAAGAAAGTCTCAAAAAATTCCACAAAGATGTCATTTGCTACATTCAAGAAAACTAGGGCAAAATTTTTGAGTAGTGTCCTAAAAATTTTCACTAAGGTTGCATTTTGAAGAGAGGACTAATGTGCAAGTCAATTTCATGAAGGAGCATGAGGACAAGGCCAAAATAAATTAGTCTCTCAAACTAAGAATTTTTCTTTGGATGCAGGAATAGTAAAATCATAGAGATGATGATGTCGAATTCTTCAAGCATAATGCACCACTTACACACACCATGGCCTCATCATAATCAATCAAAAAATTTCTCATCTCATCTTATCTTTAATTTATCATATTACATCAAAGTGATTTCTAATTACTTTCACTATGTTTTGCAGTGATTAGATACAAGCTCGACAAATTCTCTGAAAATTCAAATAAATTAAGTCAGTATTGCTAGATATATAGCACGCATAAGGAGTACCAGATTGCAAAGGAGCAAACATCAAATAGTGACAAGTCATGATTGAAATCACCACAAGCTTACCATGGCCTGGTCTTTATAGCTGATGATTTCACCTCACACTTTATCTTTAATGATATATGTTACTTGATTATGACTGCAAATATTTGATCTTAGCTTTTGCAAATGACTAATTTAGTAAAAGTTGGAATCATCCTTGAAATCAACATCAAATCTGAAGATGATGCTATTCCAGAAGTGTTGCAAGGATAAAATGACAACTCTATTGAATCAATCGATGCTAAAGACCATGTGTCCTCGCTACAATCAAAGTTGTCAAGTCAATTCAATTCTCCAAGAACGCCTGATATATCATGCAATAAACTCAAAATTTACTGAGTTTGTCAAAAGAAGATGAGAATAGCTTTAATCTTCATATAAAAGAATTTAACCATTTCACCTTAATGGTTGTGTCTATTAAGAGAGAGAGAGAGAGAGAGAGAGAGAGAGAGTCACAACCATGACAAATGTATATGTCAATATAGTTTCTATTTTATTCATTAGGACGATCGTCACCTGTATATATAAGCATACGTGTATGTTGACCATGTGAGGGTTAATGTTTCCGAAATTCTAGGTTACCCACCCCATAAGTGGCTTATGCATTTTTATTTGTCTACTTGAGGGCCTCGGCATATAGTTTTGTTAGGTTAACCATTCCATAAGTGGTTTCAATAGTTGTTTTGTCTATTTTTGCTTTAAAACTAAGTGGAGTCATCTACCTCATTACGGTTGGATCATTATCGAGCTATCCACCTTGTTACAGTTGGAGCATTATCAAGTTGTCCACCTTTTTAAAATTGAATCGTTATCAAGCTGTCTACCTCATTACAGTTGGATCATTATCGAGTCAGCCACCTTGTTACAGTTGGATCATTAATGAGTTATCCACCTCATTACAGTCGGATCACTATTGAGTTTTCCAGCTCATCACAGTTGGATCATTATCTAGTCGACCACCTTATTACAGTTGGATTATTATCGAGTCGCCCACCTCAATACAGTTGGCCCACCTCAATACAGTTAGGCTATAATTATATTTATGTTATTGCCAAAAGGAATATCATGTGCATATCATCGCCAATAATATCATTATACTTATATTGTTGCCAAGAGAAACATCATACACATATCATCATTATATTACTTCCAAGAATGACATTATATTCATGTTATTACCCAAAAGGATATCATATTACTGCCAAGAGGGAAGTTATGTTTATACACCATCTCTAAGAGAAATAATATATTTATATGATTGTTAAAGAAATCATCATCATAATATCATGCCAAGAGAGCCATCAAGATATTACATAATATCAATTTATTATCTATTATGTCAAAATTGGAGGAAGCTGACATCAAATGCTCAAAAGGATACTATGTATCAATGAGGTAAAAGCCAATATCTCCCAACTTGAGTTTCATTCTATACTAACAAGTTTTATCTCAGTCTTTTTGAGAGCATCCGAGAGGATGAATTCCAAAATAAACCACAGGTGTGGATGCCATCAAGTAGGATGCAACACAATATGAAATTGTTTCTTAACAGCCAATTGGGACATAGTATGAAGAGGATGTCACATTCTTTAAACGCGAACTAAGAAGCGACTTCTACCATAATACAAGGACACTCCTATCAAAAGGCATGTGGGTAGTTCCTTGAGTTTGTTAATTTTAGTTTCACATCTGATGAAATCTCAACTCTCATCGAAGGCAGTCTTTTCAATCTGAGTGGCAATGCACCAAATATTATGAAAATTGTATTCGTGTGAGTTCTTATTTATAGATGTAAAGAGCTCCACATTCATGGTTAAAAGCTTGCAAGCCTTTTTTTCATACGCAATTTATTTGTCACTCTTTTGAACCTAAGGGTTATCTTAGCATAAGAGATTTTCCTTTCAACCGATTGAGTCGAACGACAAGAAGTCTAATTCTCATACCTAGGATATGTAGGTGGGCTCGATGTTGAAAACTAAACTATATTCCAACCTCTCCTCATTATGTTCCCGAGCTTTTGGTCTCTCTATAATTTGACTTCGAGATAGCTTTTCAATTCTTTCATAATCATGCATTTAATCAAGCGTCTCGAACTACAAATGACCTAAATTCTCATGTAAGTTGAGATATGTAGGGAGCTTGATATTGGTGTCAAACATAATTTTCTAAAGTTTGTACCTTTCTTTTTAAAAGAGATCAAAGTGTGATCGGTCAAAATTGAATTTCTCAAATTTTTTTGTCCAGGGTCTCTTTCATTGACCCTATCCAAAGAAAGCGGTAATTGTTGACACCCAATTTTGACCTTCCACCATGTAAACTAATTATCGAGATTTTTCAATTTTTCAACAAGTTAAAATAATTATTTTTTAAAAAAATACCAAAAAATATATTTTAAGTTATTTTAACGTTAATCTTTTAGTTTTTAAATTATACATTTATTCAAAAATCATTTCAAAAAGATTTTCTTTTTGTTAATTATCTTGATTTGATTAAAAATTATTTTAGAGTTAATTAGTCGATAATTAATTTAGTTATTACATTTTGATAATTTGAAGAAGCTCTTCAATTGATATATATCAATTCGTCTTATAGCCAAAATTAATCAACTAATCCAATCGAGTACTTCTTAAATTCTAAAATTGGTCATGATTATAATTTTAAATGGCTAAATCTCAAATTAAAATTTTCAACCCTTAACCCCATTTTTAGTCTCCTTTTTCAATTTAATTGGGTCTTTTTAGACCAATTTCAAGCCAATTCAGGACTGATGCTCTAGCCCAAAACCCTCCAACCCGTCTCAATTTTTCAACTAAAAGTTACAGAACTACATAATATATTTTTATCAAAATTTTTAATATTTTCTACCATATAAAAAAATTACAAAACTCTAACAATTCATTGTCTCTCTAAACTTCAAATACTTAGAATAACTAAATTCCCCAGGTCACATTTTCCTTTACTATTATTATGCCTAATTTCCAGAAACATTTGTCTAATCATTGTCAATCATTGATCAATTATCATTCCATCACAATCAATTACAAATTCGAAGTTGAGGATTTTTTTTGGTACTTTTTTGTATATCGAAGAGGTTGTCTTCTTCACCTTTTATTGTTGAACATTCCCTCTCCCTACCCCTATCCCCTTTTTTCCATTAGTATCAGTGTTCTCATGGATGCACAACCATCATTTAGCTTTGGTCTTATACAAGAAGTTCGCGACAGTGACAACGTTTAACCAACGAATGTAGACCCAACAGTCGAGGTTCAAGAAGATGCCATTGAAGATGATTTGTTAATTGAGACTAAGGTCCAGAAGGAGGCAAACTCAACTTCAAAATCTCCAGTCACTAAATCACATGCAAAAAAAAGGAAAAAAATTAAACCCATTATCACTCGCCCCTCTTTACCAAAGGGGTGTTTTAAATTTAAATTGGTACTTTTGATTTATTTCCCTAAATTCATCATTATTGGTTTGATTTTTGCTAGAAATATGTTGAATTGATACATAAATCTATGTTAATATAGTTGATAGTCATCAAAATTAGGCGTATCAACGTTTTGTGAATTTTTTTTTGATACATTTAAATCTAAAGTCTGCTGTTAATACCTTTCTTAGGGTTTATACATTTTAGGGATTTCTAATTTTCAATTATCAAAATTAGGTTATGCTAGTTAACTAAGCATTGATGAACGCTCAAGATAGGCCTCTATTTCAAGGTCAAAGCAATCGTCGAAGTAAAAAACCTAACCAAGGTTAGGGTCGAATCCCACAAGGAATACAAAACTTTAGCAAATTGGTTCACCAATAATCAATTCAAATATCAACTACTTGATTGGGGGTTGCAATGATTAATAGAAAATTAAACTAAACTAATAAAATGGAGAGATAATCAAATTGAGAGCAAGTTGGGTAATTATGTTCCCTATGATTCACTAACTTAATCTACCCGGATAACACAATTCTCGATTAGGATATTACATATAGGACGGTAATTTAAGTTCTTCCAGCCCTCTCCTGAAGATGAAGCTCGAATTTCACTATGAGGCTTGTCCGACCTCCATAGTTTTCCAAACTAACCATTACCTATTGTCCCAGTCAACCTCTCCTTAGCGGGGTTCGATTGATTAGACGAGAACACAACATCGAATTCTATTAACCATTTTCTTTTCCTATTCATCACTACCTGGATAGGATTATGACACTAGGCGGAGTCTAATATTGGTCACCATTAAATAACATGCAAAATAAAGGGTAGTAGCGAATACATGCAAATACCTAACTTAAGAAGTGCAAATAATCTGAGTTTTCTAAGTTAGATTCTCATGGTTCCCACAACTCCAAGGTATGGGTTTAGCTACTCATAGCTTGGACAAACAAATAAACAACGAATATGGAAGATACAGTTAATCACTTACCTAAAGATAATGAAGAACAATAAAATCCACTTTGTATTTAGAATCACAATCTTGTAAGATGTAATGAATCCACAAGTGAATCTAATCTCCAAAAATATAAACCCTAAGAAAATACTCTAAAATTTTGGGTTGTATTATGCCAAAATCTGTGCAACTTTTTGCTAAAAACCTTATATATATATATATATATATATATAGTATTTACAAATAAGTCCCTAAATTAATTAAAATAACTGGTCGGCGTCTGATAGGAGTCGCAGTTATGACTCATAGTATGTCCTACTAGCTGTAATCGGACTTTCATGGTCAGCATCTTCAATCTTGAACTTCATTGCTATGGAACACCTTTACGAGTCGTATTATGCTCTATGACTCGTATTGACTGCTCATAGTATACAGCTACATTTCTTGGTCCAATCTTGATCAACACTAGAAGTGTCTACTAAATATCCCTTTATGAGTCGTAGTGAGGTCTATGACTCGTAACTGAGTCTCATATAGCTGAACTTCAAATTATTGAACTTTTATTTTGAACATTTGAAGTCCTTACAAGACCACCTCTATGACTCGTAGACTGAGCTACGACTCGTAGAGGGTCTTGTATGTCCTTGAAATCAGCAAAACCTGCAACTTTTCCCAAAATTATGTCAACTTGCTTTTCTTGTAAAAACAAACACAAAAACATATAAAAGTCATAAAAGTCGCATTGAGAATACACAAAATCCTTGGTTATAGACATCAAATGTGTTGTTTTTTGACAGCACATCAAGCAAACTGACAACTCAAAGGAAAATCTTTTAAACCAAGTATAAAATATCTTTCTATGAAGCACACACATTCAAGTATCAAGTAACAACAGAACTATTTCCTAAAGGAAAGCATTTTAAATCAAGTATCAAGTATATTTTTATGAAACACACACAATCAGGTATCCAGCATACACAATCAAGTATCAAATAGTTTCACATATCTAGTTTATACAAGTATAAATCTTTACACTCTACATAATTCAGGTATCATTTATATACCTGAACTACAATATTTCAAGTATCAGTGTAATAACCCTATTTTTTTAATAAAGGGTTAATTGGTAATTTTAATCACTAATAATTTGAATTAAAAGATTCTTTTAAAAAAGAAAAAAGAAAAGCAGCCAGCCCTTGTTTTTTTTTTTTCAAATTACACATGCAATAGTGGTAATAAAAGTAGCGCAGCTTCTCTTGTTCTTTTCTTTTGGAAAGAAAACATGTTGCATCAAGGTGATTCAGAGAAATTCATAGATAAAATCAATTTAATCTTTCTACTACTGTTTCGGGTAATAAAGTACAAATATTTTCTTGTTCTTGTGAATTTTTGTTAGTTGAAAACATATTCACTAGAATTTTGACCAATTAGGTTTTAACAATGAGATTAAAAATACCTTTGCTTTTAATTTATAGCCTAAAGGATTGGGTTATAGGGTTTAACTCTAAACTTAATAAGTCAGGGATTTTAAGACTTGAATTTGGCCAACATAATTGATATCTATAATCAATCATTTTTCATAGATTGAGGCAAGTAGGGGCTATTTTTGCGGGTATTCTATGCGTGCAATATTGTAAAACTTGTCATTAATAATGTAAGTAAGACTTTAAGCTTAGTACTTGTTTTTTAAATAAACTTTGAAAAAAATTGTCACGCCCCAAAAAGAGGGGAGGCGCGACTGGTACTCGATACTGTTACTGGCCGAGTAAGCCACTAAACATGCTAGTTAACTAACTAGGGGCCAAGAGAAAATTGGGCAGTGTAACACCCGTTTAGGTCATGTCCTGGTCAACAGCAAATCAGGTAAATCAACATAGGTAACCCAAAATGATAAAGTACTAGCTAGCCGACAAGGCTACAATAACAGAGGTATAGGCATACATACTATATATACATGTCAATCCTATGACTAAGACTGAAAGGCATAAAATAACCAATCCAAAATAACATGTCCACAATAGCCTCTAAGAGAACCAGTAATACTGTCAGGACAGCTAAAAGGCATAAAATAACCAATCCAAAATAACATGTATACAATAGCCTCTAAGAGAATCATTAATACTATCTGGACAGGACCCCGACTATACCCAACTGCAAATAAAAAGTAAGCATCCTGTGAAAGCTTCGGGAAGAGGTGGAGCTTACCGACTCACAGCAGAACTGGGCGCCTAGTAGAGTGGTAAATCAGAATTCCTATCTGAAGCTGCATACATGAAATAAAATGCACCATCCCCAGGCAGAGGGACGTCAGTACGAATAAACATGTATTGGTATATAAAAGACGAAGTAAAATTGTAGATAACTATAGTAAAAATAGATTTTACAAATACCACCTGTAAGAAAAACTCAAATTACCTTCATGTCCAACACTTAGCTCCTAGTGGTAAAATATGCATGGTATGCATAAGTAATCGCATGTCATGAATATATAAGTATATATATATATATATATATATATGCAAATGCATGA